>APFE030816060.1:95959-162471 GCA_000404065.3 Pinus taeda
TCCTCCATCAGCCTAATCTTTATTTCTTTCTGTTTCGAAAAAAAATAAAAATAAATAAATAAATAAAGAGAAAAAAAAGAGAGAAAAATTTGTATAAGCCTGAAAACCAATCTTGGATTGGCAGTCTTATGCAGAAAATATAAGGTGAAAATTAGGGTCACCTGACACTTTATATTTTCACCCATCATCTTCATTCCATTTCGCTTCTTCCATTTTCATTTCATCATTTCATCCACTTGATTCACCATTTCATTCATCCAATCATTCTCACTCCACCTCATTTCTTTCCATCCATTCATCCATTACATTCCATCCCACCAATAAAATCATTGTCAGATTTATTTCACACAGCTATTTTGTGTAGACAGAAGGGTATTACTGCAGTTTCTGTAGCTGAGGAGCAATTCCACAGCCAATACGCTTTCTGCACCTGCATATAAAAAACACAGTCTGTTCCAAGAATAAATCTGCAGCACAAAAGTCATTAGCAAGGAAATTGGAAAAAGGTCATGTAGCAGCAACAAACAATGAAAGGTTAGCAAAAGGAATCAAAATGCGGACACCTAAGGTATGATCTAATTTCTAAACCTACGGTTATAACATTTTTGCATAGTTTTCGGGTTGTGTTTTTTACCATTCAATGTAATGATTACCAATCCTCTCCATGACTCGACCGAAATCCCCGTATCTCTCAGCCCTAACGGCCATCGTTCACCACGATTTCAAAAGCTCACACACGGCTGCTCTTCCATTTAAATTTTCGTACCTAAGTGATGTAGACAATTGTACTACGGCTCTCTGCGTTATGATTCCGCAGCCAAATGTACACTTGTGACCGAAGTCTAGGGACTTAGTCGTTTCCTCTCATCATTCATAACCCTCCTACGCATGTATAATCTCATTCCCGGAGTTGATTCACTCCCGCATTCTCCTTGTTTGTCACTGCTCTGCCTCATTCATTACTCTGCCACCGTAACCATACTCCCCTTCATTTTTCTCCTCTGCTAAATTGTGACCACTGTTGTGAGAGTATTACGGCTGTTATGGTGAAGCTGTAATCCACTGTTAAAGCTGTAAAACTGTTGTGTTGAAGCCACTGCTGAAGCCGTATAACCCTTTCTCCACAGTATTAAAACAGAGCCGATGGGGAAACTTTTGAGGGCAGAGCCAGAGGGCTCCAAATTTCTAGAAGGATATCCCCAAGTCAAAGACGCTTTGCAGAAGGCAAATTGGCTCCAGTGCATAAAGAAATTCAAGGGTTATCATAGAGAAGTCACAAAGACTTTTTCACGTTCTTTCAATGAGAAAGACAACCAAGTGGAGATAGGAGATTTGAAGTTTACAGTCACCGAGAGCAGTTTGGCACAGGCCACTTCACTACCACAAACTGGGGAGAGATGGTTCAAAAACCGAACAGTACAAGGCCAACAATGGAAGCAAATTATAAATAATCCAGGTATGGACACTAGCATCTTTACAAAGGGAATCCCTGTTAATCTTCTCAAAGAAGAATGGATTACTTTGCTTCTACTAGTACAAAAATTCTTTACATGTGAGGGAAGGTTTGGAGTTCTATATGTTTATCATGCCAAAATTATGATGCATTTTTTAGGAGAGCATGACATTAACCTTCCATACTTTTTATTCTCAAGCCTTAGTAAATGTGCTCCATAGTCCAAAGAAACCCAGGAAACATTGAGCCACATTTATACCATCATGGGCTTGTCAAAATACTAGTTGAAGAACAGTTAAAGGCCAAAAGGGATACCTGGGAAAGATTTCTTGTGAGAAACCACTTCCAAGAGGCAGGAGAAGCCTCTGTGCCTAGAAAGAGTAGAAGAAAAAGAGAAGAGGTTACCCCAGAAACTGCTGTCCAAGAAGAAAATGTCCAAGACCTTGCTGAAGAAGAAAATGTTACCCATAATTCCGAGGAAGAAATTGACCTTGAGTCTGCTGTAGACATTGACCAAGCAGCCCAAGGAATCATAACAGAAACCCTGCAAGAAATATTACAAGAGGCTGTTCAAAAGAGAAAGGAGAGTAGGAAGAAACAAAAGAAAGGTAAAGAAGAAGCTATAGCTCAGGAAACCTACCTCACTCCTAAAAATTCCAGTGAAGAGGACACTCAGCCATTGGCACATAGGTTGGCCCAACTTCATGAGACTGCCCTTTCCAAGAAGATGCAAAAACAAAAGCAGAAGCAACCAAAAGAAAAACAGAGCATCACCACCGTGAGGAGGAGCAGCAGGTTACAAGGCAAAATGAGGGCCACAAAGAACAAAGAGTCATCCTTTATTGACTTGGGCACACCTGAGAAGGTTGCTACAAGACTTGACTTTGAGAAAATCCCTTCACATGAGGAGCAGGTTGAGACTAGTCCTCCACGTGAGGAAAGTCCTTTTGAACATGAACTTGAGTCTGAGCATGAACTTGAATTTGAGCATGAACCTGAATCTGAGCATGAACCTAGTCCAAAGAGGTCACCAGAGATTGACCCAGATCAGGAGAGATTATATAACTACTTGGAGACATTAGAACAAACTGCTGCTGGTCCAAGCACTGTTCTACCTCTTGAACAACAGGTTCAATCACTGAAGCAAGAAATATTTGAGCTGGAGGTACTGAATCGCCACATCAAACAGGAAAATGAAAAACTGAAAGAAAGGAGCAATGTGGACAAGATGGTTCACGATAATACAATGCTTCATATGGGTCTTTTGCAAAAAGAAAACAAAAAGCTAAAGAAGAAATGCAGGAGACTAAACAGAGATTTGATCAATTTAAGATTCAGATGCTTGATGAAAAGACCAAGAGTTGATATTTCTATACGGAGGAAGAGGAGAAGATTAGATGTCTTAGCAGAGGCATCTCAGCAGATGGATTAAAAGATATCTTCATTGCATGAGGACATGCAACACCCTCGTAGTGGGGGTATGTAGAGCCTCTAACTTGCACCTATTTATCCATCATTACCTACAACTTTTCCTCACTTATCCCTCTCTTTTGCCCTATTTTCCTCATAAACTTACCCAGATCATTACATTTGATGTCTTTAACTATGATTGGTTGACTTTGCTAAATGTTTGACTGTTTGTCTATATTTTTGACATATGCACAGAGTTTTCGCAGCTGTCTGGCAATTCCGCAGCCATTCAGCAATTCCGCAGCCTTTTCATTGGTCTCCATGTTCCACGTGTCATTTTGAGAAACGAATCACATGGGCACGTGGGAATGAAGGTGTTGAAGTTTCCTGTGCTATTGGCTTGGTCAGCAACGCCACGCATACCTCCGGTCAACGAGGATCCAACTTCGGTCAACAAAGCCAGCTCAAACGGTGATGCGTGAGCTGAAAGGATACGTCACTCCAGATGGAAACTCTTCCACTCTACGCAGGTCATGGGAGACAGGATCCAACCTTGGATTCAACCTCCATAATGACCGTACCTTCCAGATCACCCACGGACCTATTGACGTGTTGCTGAACCATTTAATTTGCACGCTGTCAGTTAATTTTCAGTTTCTTGTTTTACGCAGTAGGCAGCTGTTTACTTGCTTATAAAATCCAGCGTCTGCGCACGCTTGAAGATTAGTCTTTAGTTGTTTCATTCATGTAATTGCTACGCTTTTAGTGAGCACAGAAACTCTGTTTTGAAGCTGCTGTTTCAGCACTTTTTGACTGTAATTTCTGCATTATGAATTAATAGAAGACTGATGTTTGACTCCTTTACGTAGCTGATTTTTCTTTGGGCTTTGTGGATGGAGGGCCCCTGTTCATAACAGCCTTTGTACAGTAATTTACTTTCATGTTTTTACCATTCACTTCTTTTGAATTCAGCAATTTTCCTTTTCTTTAAACACATGTACATATTTGATTTAATTTCACTGTTATTTCATTTCCAGCAATTACTTTAAACTGATCAGGACTGTCTTTTGCAGGTGTTAGCCCGGGATTGTGTGTATTTGTGCATTTTCTTTATCTCTAATAGTATTTTCAGTTGTCATATTCATAAGTTGTTGCCTTTACTCTGTTTTCCTAGTTGATTTCTAGTTTAGTTTCTCAAGTTGTATGCTAACATATTGATGGTCTCTTTATCATAAGTTGTTCATCTTTAAGAGATTAGAATACTGATAAATTACAGCTTGCTTTAAGTACTTTTTAGACTTATCTCTAACTACTTCTTAATCGTGTTTCACATAGTACTATATGTTGGAAGCAGAGAGTTAGGAAGAGTTAAACATTATAACTGGTCTTTAAAGTAGTTTTTCTTATCTTTTTATTGCAGCAGCATGAGTAGTGACTAGTGCTATTAGAAAGTGGTTTTTTCTCTATTTTGCTTTCAGTTTCATTTCAAGTTATTACTTTCAAGCTTTTTCCTTTGCAAATTTAGAAGGTATTTAGAAACCACCAAGTAACACACACTCACTTATTTAGAAATCACCTTACACACACTATCACTCATCTGTTTATAAAATCTCCATTCCATCTTAGGAAGATAAATTAACCACCAACAACACCCCCAAACGACAAAAAGATTTAAGAGGTTGCCTAAGTACATATAGTACACCTTCACTTCATCAGCTTACGAGCCCCTGGTTGACAATTAATGAAATCAATTTAGAAACACTAAATTGACCAAACATATAGTGCCTTAGAGAAAGAGAAGAAGGTATCATTTGGAAATGACACCCTTGCACTCATAAAAGGTAAAGGTTCTGTTCAGTTGAAAGAAAAAGTTAAAGCTAGAAATGTGATGTATGTTGATGGCTTAAAACATAATCTATTGAGTGTCAGTCAGATGTGCGATCAAGAAACTGAGGTAATATTTCGATCAAATGGATGTAGTGTTCGTGACCTTGATACAAGAAAAATAGTGATCAAAGGCATAAGAACTCCAAATAATTTATATATATTCAAAGAAGGACAACATGAATGCTATCTAAGCAAGAATGATGAACAGTGGTTATGGCACCAGAGATTGGGGCACCTAAGCTTCTCACAAATAAGGAAAGCATGAAAATACCAGGCAGTTCGTGGTCTTCCAGACATTAGAATTTTGGACAATACAATGCAAGTCATGTAAGTTTGGTAAGAAAACCAGAACTAACTTCCCTGAGAAGGAAGGATCAGCTAGCAGGCCACTTGAGCTTGTCCATACTGATGTATGTGGTCCGTCTAGGAAAAGGTCACCTTAGGGAGAAGAATACTTCATATTATTCATTGACGACTATTCAAGGATGGTCTGGATAGGACTTATGAAGCACAAAGATGAAGCCTTTGAAAAATTCAAATCCTTCAAAGCTTTGGTTGAAAATGAATTAGATCACAAAATTAAATGCCTCAGGTCTGATAGAGGTGGGGAGTTTACCTCAAATTAATTTTTTGATTTTTGTGAAGAACATGGAATAAGAAGAGAATTCTCTACAGCCAGGACTCCTCAGCAAAATGGAGTAGTGGAAAGGATGAATAGAACGGTTCAACAAATGGCTCGTGCTATGCTTGATGATTCTGGAACTCCTGCAACTTTCTGGGGTGAAGCTGCATTTGCTATAGTTTTTATTCTCAACAAAACAAATGTCCGGGTGAACATCACTCAAACTCCTCATGAGCTCTGGTATGGTGAGACTCCTTCGTGAAATATTTCAAATTTTTTTGAAGTGAATGCTATATCAAAAATACTGATGAACATCTTGGCAAGTTTGAACCTAGAGTAGATGAAGGCATTCTCCTTGGTTACTCTCCCCACAACAAAGCTTACAAGTGTTATAATAAAAGGCTTGGAAAAATTGTTGAAAGTATTGATGTAGTGGTTGATGAAGAAGAAAAGACTCATAGGCAGGTAAGATCTGAAGATTTCGAAGATGATGAGGACTATCCATCAACATCAAATCAGAATCATGATGAAGAAGAAACTCATGAGGCACCAGAAGAACAGATAAGGATAGAAGATAAGACTCCATCCAGGTACGTTCAGAAGAATCATCTGGAATCTCAGATATTGGGGCAGAAAGAGGTTGGTATACAAACAAGAAGATCAATAGCAGAAGCTTCAACCTATTTGGCATTGCTCTCCTCCACTGAATCACAAAATGTAAGAGAGGCGTGCAAAGATGAATGTTGGGTCAAAGCCATGGAGGAAGAAATCGAACAGATTGAAAAGAATAACACTTGGGAGTTGGTTCCTAGACCAATCGATAAGAATGTCATAGGGACAAAATGGATTTTCAAAAATAAGCTGAATGAAAATGGGGATGTAGTTAGGAACAAGGCAAGACTTGTTTGTAAAGGATATACACAACAAGAAGGCATAGACTTTGAAGAAACCTTTTCTCCAGTTGCCAGACTTGAGGCTATAAGAATGTTCCTCGCTCTCTCTAGCTTTCAGAAGTTCAAGGTGTTTTAGATGGACGTAAAATCTGCATTTCTGAATGGAGACTTGAATGAAGAAGTGTACATTGAGCAACTAGATGGGTTTATACTTAGAAATGATCCAAATCTTGTATGTAGACTCAAAAAGGCTCTCTATGGCCTTAAACAGGCTCCTAGGGCTTGGTATTTTCATTTGGATGAGTACCTTCATCAACAAGGTTTTGCAAAAGGATCAACAGACAACAATCTATATATAAAAGTTGACAATAATAAAATACTAATACTTGTTGTATATGTTGATGATATCATTTTTGGTAGCAATGAAGAGGCCATGAGTCAAAACTTTGCCTTGGTAATGCAGAAAGAATTCGAAATGTCCTTGCTTTGTGAGCTCACATCTTGGTTTACAAGTGCAAAAAAACAAAGACGATATCTTTCTTTCACAAATCAAGTATCTCAAGCAAATCTTGAAGAAGTATGGGATGGAGGATTTGAAACTAGTATGTACTCCTATGGTAATAGGATGCAGCCTCAGCGAAAATGATGAATCAACAACTGTTCATCAACCAACCTATAGGTCCATGGTTGGTAGTCTACTCTATCTAATAGGTACCTGACCAAGCATTATGCATGCAATAGGGATAGTTGGAAGGTTTTAGGCTAACCCAAAGGAAACTCATCTTCAGGCAGTCAAGAGAATTTTCACGTATCTTCAAGGGACTCAAAACTATGGATTATGGTATCCTAAAGATACAAATCTCACGCTTCATGCTTATACAAATGCAGATTGGGTAGGTAGCATGGATGACAGGAAAAGCACTAGCGGAGGTGCATTCTTCATGGGTCCTAGATTGGTATCTTGGTTCAATAAGAAACAAAGTTCCATTGCATTATCTACAGCTGAAGCAGAATATGTAGCTGCTGCATCTTGCTGCACACAACTCCTTTGGATGATGCAAACATTGCAAGATCTCCAAGTCACTTGTACTTCACCTATTTCCATTTTTTGTGATAATACAAGTGAAATCAGTATTTCAAAGAATCCTGTCATGCACTCAAAGACTAAGCACATACCTATCAAGTATCATTTTCTTCGGGAACAAGTGCTTGAAGAAAAAGTCAAGTTGGAGTATGTTCCATCTAAGGAACAAGTGGCTGATATACTCACCAAACCTCTACCCAGGGAGACATTTGAATACCTCAGACAGAAGCTGGGGGTTGTTGATGCATCATCGTGCTATTGAATCTTGTCTGATGTACGTAGGTGGATACACGTACATTTGCCGGTCTATGTGGGTTGAGTTCTGGGTGAAGAAAGTCTGATATGGGTCTGTCAGAGACCATCTGGCATAGGTTCAGGGGGAGCATACATTCTTCTAATAATGCATTGTTGGGATTATCTTAGAAGTTCTTGGTTTGATTTCACAGGTGTTTTGGTGGAGTAGATGCTGAACAAGATCTATGTGTACTAGTTTGAAGGTTGATTCTGCTGACGATACTTGTTCTTGTCTTTATGTCTTGTATTTTCTTTCATATCAAGGTCATGTAACAACCTATTTTGGTTTCCCCACTATGCCTGGGATGAATGATCCTTGTTCTTGCTTTATGAGATGGATGTATGAGTCTTGATGATAGGAAGGTTTCTTATGATGTATGGAGTCATGTTCTCTCTTGAAGAACATCTTGTTTTGTAGTCATTACTTACAGTCAGGGGGAGCATGACCAACATTTCAGCCAAGCAGAAATTTCAGCAGGTGCTCAGGGGGAGTATGGTCAGCAGAATAAGGTCCACCCTTTGCCCTTGATGTCAAAGGGGGACAATGATTAGATGTTGTTGCCATCAAGTCCAAAGGGGGATATTGTTGGCATTATGATGCATATGTTGTACTTGATGGCAACCCACTCATCTTAGATGATAAATTATAAGTGCAACAATGTTATTTTCTGGTTCCGCAGGTGCACCGATCAGAAGATGCGGTCATCGGCAGGTTGCGCAGGAGGACCGTTGAAAAGGTGCGGTCATGTTCGCAGGTATTTCGCACAAAATATGTGAACCTAAAATACACAGACTTTCATGTAGAAAAAACCGCGCATCTTATGTTTGATCCATGGTATTTAGTCTGACGTCTTTGATCCTATGGTTTTGGTCCGTGGTTTTGCATATAAATATTGAACCTAGGTTTTGGATCCATAGTATTGGTTCTCAATGGTTTTGATCCATGGTTTGAGTAAGGCCTTGGCTATAAAAAGGGAAAGGAGATCAGGTGGCTAGGTACAAGTGTGTTGAATATCTTAAGAATAGTAAGAACTGAATTTCTCATAATCGGTTGGTGAGTTATAGTTGAACCTGAATCAAGAAGATACCAGAGCATTATAAGTCAGATCTACTGATGGGTCAAGATCTCTTTGGCGCTTAAACGAATCTGTGAATTTGACGGTCTGGGGTATTTTTGAGGATTGATAAACTGTCTATATCTAAAGGTGCACAGCGCCAGAGAAGGCGCAGGTGTGCAGCACCAGAGGAGGCGCAGGTGCGGAGGTGCACAGTAGCAGTGAAGGAGCAGGTGCGGAGGTATGCAGATTAGAAGACGTCGTAGGTGCGGAGGTGCACAGAGCCCAGACAGCACAGGTGGGAAGCTGCGCAGGCCACAGACAGAGAAAGTGCGGACATCCGCAGGTTACTACTGGTGAATTTGTGGAATTTTCTTGAAGTATATTTTAACTGATTTTGTCTATTGCTGCAATGTTCTGGGTATAGACTTGGTGTCTGGTTACTGGTATTGTTTGTCTGATTACAACATTCTGAGAAGTTATTGGTTAATTGATTGGTGCACATATACTTGATGATTACTTGGATCCAGTTTGAAAATTGATGAAACTTGGTCCCTGGAAGGAAAGAGAAGGTAGTAGCCTTCTGTAGGTCAGCACCTACGTATTAGTATCTTAGCTAGTACAAGAGCTAAGGGGGTTGTAACTCCCTTCCAGGAGAAGCTGGAAAACAAGAGAGGGTTGTAGCTCTCTGCAGGTTGCAGCCTGCGTACTGGCAAAGGACTGCACCAGTACAAAATAAATGTAAAAAGAAGTTTCTAATTGAAAGAAGATAGAGACATATTGCAGTAGGTGGTTTTCACCCACATTGGGTTTCCACCTTATATCTGGTGTTCTTTGGTGTGACTGTCTATATTTCTTATTCCTTTTCATTATTATATGGTTCTGACATACAGATTAATGGTTAACATCTAAAGAATAAATTACATTAAAATCTGGAAGGTATATGTAAGTTTCATTAGTTAGATCTGCAAGTGTTTATTGAAAAATATTTGATAATATTGATTCACCCCCCCTCTTAGTATTATTTCCAACAAGGTACCCTTATGAAAAGGTTCCTAAGCTCAGAAGCCAGGCTAGAATTAGGAATGGGGTCTTTCTTCTCCACAACTAACCTCTCTGCATAGGGAGGTCAGTTGGTTGAAGATGACAAGGGCTCAGAAGGTGCGGGGATAGGTTGAATGATGTCATGTTTTTCATAATGGTCAGGAGTTTCCTCCTCTCCTTTCTCATTGATAATCACCATAGGTTGCTTTTGATTTTCTAAGGTTACTATCTTCCTTGATTTCAATTGGAGGTCATTGACTCCAACTGGCATATACTGATATCTGGATGAAGAAAGTGGGTTCATAAAATGGATCATTTGTACCGCTTTGTTATTGGGGTTGGGTAAAGGTTCAGCAGGAAGCTGAGAAGGTCGAAACAATGGAGGTAAAGGTAATGGTGGCATTGGCTTACTCATATCAGGTAATGATGGTTGTGGCATTGGATAAGGTGCATGTGTAGGAGGGTATGATTGCATAGGTGCAAGATAGGAATGATGTGAATGGTGTGAATGGTTTGGCCCTCTCCATCCTTGTTGCCAATATTAGGAGGGTTGTCCATACTGATATTGGTTCCCATGCTACCAATGTTGAGAGTGACTAGTGTTAGGATAGAAATATGAATGTGCATTATAACAAAAAAAATGTAGTGGAGGTTCAGGAGCCATACTTGTACTTACCTAAGGCCAGTTTCTTTGTGCTCCCATAGCACGTAGTGATTCAGCTTCAGGTTGTCCTCCCTCAAGAACATCTTTCACCCCAGGTATGAAGGGACATTTTTCTGTGGCATGCTTCTTTGCACAAATTGCACATTTATTAGTTTCTTTAATATTGAGAGGAAATTCTCTTAAAAGATGTTTTCTTCTACATTTTGGACAAAAAATAGACAATGACTCTTGTTCCTCTACAAGTTTTCGCTGAAAATTCAAAGAATCTATTTGTTTACTAACAATATTCATTATTTCAATTTTTCATATTGTCCATTTTATTTTCTAATCCAATAATCATAACATCAGTGGATTCAGTTTTCTTATTTCTATTCTAAATTCCTTTACTGGATCTATATTGTTTCCTCGAGATTTTCCTACACAAGTCATAGATTTGATCAAAAGATTTCTGAGCAATATCCCCTTGTCCTAATAGATTTAGATTATTCCTAGCATCATCAGTAAGCCCCCATAAGAACAAGGTTCTAATGGTACTTAGATCAAATTTGTGCTTTGACCTTTGGAGGATGTACAATAATCTCTCCAGGTATTCCTCTAGAGTCTCATCATCATTTTGCACAATAGTAAAAATTTCATCTTGAATATCTCTAGTTTTACAAAATTCTTAGTATTTTGAAAAGAACACTCTCTTCATTTGTTCCCAAGAAGATATAGTATTTCCTCCAAGTCCTACAAACCAACGGAGTGTTGCGTCCTTGAGAGTTGTGGGAAACAACTTTAACTTTTGGGCATCAAATGAATAATCATAACTTCTACACAAAATATCAAACTCAAATAAGAAATAGTCTGGGTCTTCATGTACCTTACCATAGAAATGAGGAAGAGTTGATGGTGAAATATTTTTCATTTTTACTTGTGTATCAAGTTCCACAATTGGGAATCCAAAAGTGGACTGTTCCTCATTTACCTAATTTTCACTAGTTCCTTCTACATGGTCTTCCTGATCAGCCATTGTTGTTTTTCCATGTGAACTGCCCTCAACAGGCTGAGAAGGTTGACTATGGGTTCTAATAGACTCCTTCTTCCCCTTTGTGGGCTGTGTCACACCTGGACTACTGCTACCAGAGCCCAAATGGACTATTCTTGCGTGATGAGTCTGAGTTTGTTTGGACTTTCTGCCTACAAAAGAAGGCCCAATATGAGATTTGGTTTCAGATTTATCAGTATTTCTTTGGCCAATAGTGGGCTTTAGACCCCTACCTCTTTTAGGAATTCATTTCAAAAAAATGACAAAATGAAATTCAAATAAAAGCTGCAATTTCAAAAATAACTCAACACCTATAAATTCCTTCAAACAATAGAAGCACATTGCAGGGAAAAAAATAATAACAGACTTACCCCTATTGCAAAAAATGGAAAATCCTTACCAATTCAAATCGCCTCCCCGACAACGGCGCCAAAATGTTGGGTGTAGGAACTGCACTTAAGGAAACTCCTCAACACTTAATTGTCAATCCCATGGTTTCGTAAACTTGTAGACAAAGCACATGCAATGCCAGAAGTGGTATGAAATTTTACTATTCTTAATCTTATTAAAGAAAATGTTGCAGAATAATATAGAAAACAATTTTAAAGGAAATCGACACCAAAGCAACTCTAGTGTTGGAATGTAAAAGAATAATTTGCAAGGAAATCAAGTAAAGGAACTTTCACACATCTGGAATCAATCTTAAATGATGAAATTAAATACTATTTTTATCTCTAGTATAGATGGCTCACAACTTGACAAATGGGCCCTTGCAGAGATTTGTTTCCCAATTGATTTTCCTTTTGCACAAACAACCTGTTCTTGTACTATTGCAATTTGCTTGCACTAGTGCAGGAACAATACTTCTGTGCAAAAGTATATTTTACCTTCCTTACTAAAGATTTATGTTTTTGTGGAGGTGCTTCAAGCCTTAAGGCTTACAACACTTTGTTCTTGTGATAAAATACCAGCACTTGCACCAAGATAGAGCTTCCTTCACCAAAGTTTCCAATTTACTTTCAAAAGAATTAAAAGACGTGTTGAAAAGAATTGCAATTGCAAACTAAATTCTGAGATAAATTATCTATGGAAAATAAATGCTTTAATTAATTGAACCTTGCAATGAAAGTCAAATTCATAAAGCAATAACAATTTAGAATAATCAAATCAACAATCAAAGTAATTTGCATGCATCAACTAACTTCGACAATTCACTTGTAATGTTTCTGTCCCTTTTCTTAAGTCATAAAATGCAAGTGTAAAGTGTTTGCAATAACGTCCTTTCTTAATTCATATAAAAATTCTCAGATATGTTAGGATATTCTGACACATAGGAAGTAGTTAAGTATAACTTAGTCTAGTGTAGAGTTAGGTAAAGTGTGTTTCTTTACTATGTACTTTTGTAACTTACAATCCAATGGTTCATTCTCTCCTCGGTATTACTGACGCTTGATCTGTGGCTTAACACCCGATTGGTCCATGATCTCTATTTAAATAGCATGGAGGGTCACTTGTAGGGTAACCATTCATGAGAGAAGCTTATGTAAGATTTTATTCTTTTATTAATAAATTGCCTGAAGTGGCTGCGTTGGCTCAGGCCATGGACTGTTTCCCTCTTCGAGGGTTTTAACCACGTCAACAATACTAGTGTATTGATCTATGATCTATTTGTGAGCAGTGTCCTTGGGTGTTCTGTCTGAGGAACTTACCCTATAAATTCCTACATGGTATCAGAGCTACTTGAGGGCCGCATCCGTTGGTGATCCAAATCTGAAGCCGGTAGAACTGCATCCGACTGTCGTTTCCTAGATCTATTGTTTCTGACTGCTTTCAGGCCAAGAGGACTATATTGTGTTAGGAGCATCTGTTCCAGTGATGAACCCCTTTTTTTTCATGCAAAAAGGTTTCTAGTAGCCCTAGCTAACTCCAAAAACAGAAAATCAGAAACATTGAGGAAAATATTTAGTTTCGGGCTAAAGCTAAATTCAAGTCGTAAGGTTTGTTTTTGTGCATGTATGTGTTGGGTTTTGTGTTTTTTATTTTGTAGGCAAAAAAAAGATCTTTTTCAAGTAAGCACACACCCCCTTCCTCTTTTCCAAAAATTACTAACCTTTTAATCTAGCTCACTTGGTCCAAAGCTACTTTATGAGAGTAGATGTAACGTCTTGAGGTTCTACCCGAGTGTGCGACGCGTTTGGGTGACGGGCGAGCTGGGCTTGCGCGCGGTTGGGAGGACGAGTTGCGATGTGCGATGGTCATGCGACGGAGGCGTGACACATATGCGACGAACTTGTGACAAAACATATGCGACGATCTATGGAGAGCGATGGCATTATATACACCTTGAGCATTAAGCGATATGCGTGGAGGCCGACCCACAATGGGAAGGAGGGCCGACATGTTCATGGGGCATTTAGAGTGGAGAAGGGTGTGCACATAGCATTGGGTGGTCGGCTGGGCAAGCCACCACCCCACCTTATGATGGCTATATATATGGATGCATTGGAGCATTCGAACATCAATCATTCGAACACATCTTCGTACAAGAAGGGAGTGCGTAGATTCTAGGGCACAGAAGACAAGAGTGAAGGCGCACATCTCATGCGCTATTCTTGGTTTATCCGCACGGTTAGAGGTTGCACTTGGAGTTGGGTGAAGGTGTTGGGCAAGGTGTGCCTGGTGGTCGGTTGGAGCGTGCATGGTGAACGTGCAGCACCCGTTTGTGCTAAGTCTTGGTGTGGGTGTCGTGGTGGCTCGGGTGAGCGCCCGCCCACCATGCAAGTGTGCACGAAGGTGAAACGAAGGAAGGCAACCGAGTTTGTCTTGATTGTAAAATTGACTAAGTATGGAACTTGGATATCCCAAGTATACTTGTACATTGTAAACTATTGTATAATATATTGTTGGGCAGACTCATTATTCAGGGAGTTGCCCCTCCCTTTATACTGTCCAATTGTGTTCTCGTTTATAATTGCTGTTGATAATGAATGTGCATGGGTGTTCATTGGTATAAAGGATAACATAATAATACTTGGTTGAGAATCACAAGCTAAGTAGGAATAAGTGGTTAGGCGTAGTCCATGAGCATAAGTACTGGTGAAAATAAAGTGTTCGGTGGTGCCGCACATTGCCAAGAGCGGTTGAAAGACTACCGCTGGCCTAGGGGCGTGACAGTAGAGGTCTTGAGTTCAAGTATTTCTCTTTGTTGGGCTAATTATATCAATTTTGGAAAGGGGGCGATTTTTTTTTAATATAACATTACCATTCATTTCCGCACATTCCTGCACTTCGTCGGCATCTTCAACAACTTTTCTTCAAAAAGCCATAACTTCTTTATTTGGAAGCCGTTTTCAGAGCCGTTTTATTGAATTAACCTAATTTTTCGAGATCTTTCCATTGGAACACTTAGTTTTAACATCTATAGCTTCAGTTTCTGTTAAAATGGAAAGTCCATGGCAAGTTATTCTTGACAACACCAACTACTTCCAATGGTGGTCCTACATTGTGGATTTACTTAGAAGTAAAGGTCTTTACAGAATAGCCTTAGG
The DNA here is from genome assembly GCA_000404065.3 of Pinus taeda. Taxonomy (NCBI): domain Eukaryota; kingdom Viridiplantae; phylum Streptophyta; class Pinopsida; order Pinales; family Pinaceae; genus Pinus; species Pinus taeda. The sequence continues at coordinate 110,941 of APFE030816060.1, forward strand.
CCAAGAAACCAAACCGAAATATGAAGTTAAGGAAGCCAAATGGGAAAATAGGCAAGATCAAGCACGTGGGTTGATAGGGATGTCTATTTCTCTAGACCTTAGATTCCATATCGTAGAACTTGATACTCCTGATGAAGCAATGAAACAGATCACTAAATTTTTTGGAATTAAAAATGAACTTAGAGCCCATCAACTCGAAAATGAGTTGCTTACATTGGACCCCAATAATTTTTCTTCCATTGAATATTTTTTGTCCAAGTTCAAGACCCTTAGACTTCTCTTGGAATGTGTTAAGGTTAAGAAAGAAGATGGTAACCTTATCTATTCCATTCTTACTAAGTTGGGACCAGCCTACTCTGTGTTTGTTTCCACCTTCCATTCTACAAGAAAAGCCTTCATTTCTCAAGGACAAGACTACAAGTCCCTTTCCTTTGATGCCTTTTGTGATTCTTTAATAAGAGAACAAGAAAAAATCTTACACCTTGGTCCTCTTAATCTTGGAAACTCTTCTAAGAAAGCCTAGCCGCTAAGCAACAACCAAATTCAAAGGATCCTAAGAAGTCGTATCCTAAAAAGAATGGTCCTAAACCAAACAAGGGTCCTAAGCAATTCCAGTCTCAAAATGAAAAATCATTTCAACAAAATGATAAGGCACATAAAAACAAAGGGAAGAAGACTGATAGAAATTTCCACTTTTGTAATCGAGATGACCACTTAGAATCCAAATGCTTTAAGAAGATGGAAGCCTTAGAAGCAGCAATGAAGAAGCATAACATCCATTTGGAGCACTCTTCAACTTCAACTTCATCTTTAGGAATAACAGTTTCTGCATGTGGTTATAAAGCATCTCGGTTTGGCTATGCACTAAATGTATCTTCTTCTTCTCATTCTCATGAGTGGCTCATTAATTCTGGTGCTTCTTATCACATGGCCAAAAAGAAAGCCATGTTTTCTTCTTTAAATGATTGTAACACCAAAAATATATATGTTGGTGATGATAGATATCTTAGTGTTGTAGGGACTGGATCCGTTCACACTTAACTACAAAATAAATTTAACTCATAACTTCTGAAATAAATATAAGAACCATTCAAACCACGCTACTGCAAATGAATTTTTACACAAACCTTTTACATGGCGAAAAAACAAGTGTAAACAAGCTGGGTTGGCTAGGTCCTAGCCAACTAGCTCGTTTCCTGTTTAGGAAATGAAACGACTCAGCACTCAAGTACGCATAAAATATAAGCTAGACACAACGTCTAGATAACATTGTGAGTTCCTTGTATTAACTTGATCAGAAAATATACATGATGGTGCAAATCCAACTCGAAGTCGAGGGAAATACAAAATTACACAGTGAATGAAATTACAACTTAGATCACTCCCCAATTCTTCCTATAGTATACATTTTATATAGTCTTTCGGACTTAGCCCAATTCTGCTAATTACAGTATTTCCTTATTCAAGCCTTTCGGCCAAATGGACTAACAACCAATATTACAAAACTGGATAATAGTTATAATGGAACACAAACTTCGATGGTTTTAAACCATCCTTGACATGTATCCATGACTATACGTCACAAATATCAAACCTCAGTTAGTCCGCAACCAAACTAAGAGTTGTGGATCAAAACGCCCACGTGGAAGGATTCAAACTTTTACGAAGATCTCAGAGCAACATTGTTGGTGGTGCAGGAATCTACCTGCACTGATCATGCTAACTCATAATTAACACATAGTTCTTCAATTACTTTTAGGAAATTAAATATAAGTTACATGAGATACTAACAGGCATGAGATCTATGTAAAAATAATTAATGAAGCACTTAATAAATCTTAATTATGAAATACGAAGCATATGTAGGAATAAAATATTATCTTGGACTAGTGCAGGAATGAGAGGGTTAAGTAGAGATAAAAAAAGGTAAAAGTTTATGGAAATGGGGTAAAAATAGAGCAATTTGGGACACCAAAAGGTCATCATCCATAATTCTGACTTGAACAGGACCCAGAGCATCTTGGTTTCAATGATGTAGTTGGGGTCCTTTATTTCCCACAACGAGGTGAATTTCACAGCCTCGCACAAGTCTAGGTCTAACATTGGGAACTGGTTATCTTCATGTGTCCTCCAAGCTACAAACACGACCAATAGAAGTAACCACGTGTGTTGTTATGTGGTTTTGCAGGTTCTTCCTTTGCTGGAGCTGAGCTGCATGTGCCTTTTCAACCTGCAGATGTGCACTCTTTTGCTGTTGGTGTTGGAATTCTATAGGATCAGTTGCTACAAGAATTCCTACAGGAGCTCATGTAGCTGATTCTCCCTTTGACTTCAGCTATTTCCTTGTTCTTGGAGCTCGAGAATGATGCTAGAGGTGTAGATAAAGATGGAGGGATAGTATGTAAGCTTCAAGTGAAGTTGATGGTGCCTTTTCTCCTTTTATTTTTTGTTTTTCTTTCAAAACTGAAAGATTGTTTTTCTGTGTTTTTCTTGGAAAGGAAAAAACATAATAATGATGCTTGGAGTGTGATGCAGGCTTGGAAATGGTGGCAAGGAGGTTTGGAGATGGTAAGAGGGATTATAGGTTCCTCATGAAGCTTTCCTTGTCCCTCAAATTGCCTCCTGTAGACACTTTTGGCTCTCTGTAATTCCTACAGGAGCCTCTTGTAGAAAACACAGTTTTGGAAAAAGAGGTACAGTGGGGTGAAAGAGATGCCAAAAATGATGGAGGAAGGTGTGGAGAAGATGAGATGGGTGCTGGTATGAATGTCAGGGTCCCCTTGGCACCTTCTTCTACTCCCTGTAGTCCTCCTGCAAACCTGCAATGCAATAAAAATTCATTTTTTTCTTTCTCCTTTTTTTTTTGGAAAATAACTAAGGTACCTCAGAGAGGTTTTCACCTTAATTGCCTACCTTGGGCACCTCCAAGGGAGGCTTTCACCTAGGGATCTTATTCTTTTCCTTTTTTTTTTGTACATCACTAGGCCGCCTTAGAAGAGGTTTTTAACCCAATGATGGGACTCAAGCGCCTCATGGAGGTTTTCAATTAAGTCCTTATTTTTCCTTTTTTTCCTTTAGTGAGTGGGTGAAGTGGAAGATAAGACATGCTCCACTACCATCACTGTTTTATTCAAATATTCAATAAACTCTCACTTGGAGAGGGGTTTCTTGTAGACTTTCAATCAATGTCCATTGACAAGAATGGGGATAGCTTCATCATCAATGGTTCTAATCAGAACTGAATAATTTTCATTGCATTTCTCCACAGTGTAGGGTCCCAGCCATATTTTCCTCAGCTTGCCTTTGAAATCCTTGTATCTTGAATCATAGAGTAGTGCCCTATCTCCCTCTTGGAATTTCTTCTCCCTGATATTTTTTTCATGCCATATCTTTCTTTGAAGTTGAATTACTCTTGTATGGAGAAGGGCTTGCAATCTATATTCATCCAATCCATTGAGTTGAAGTAACCTCTCCTTCTGTGCATGGCTAAGGCTAGGTCCAATTGAGCTACCAACCTCAAGGTACTGAATTCAAACTCTATTGACAACAAAGCCTTCTTACCATAGATCAGTTCATGGGGGGTGAACCTGGTAGTGGTCTTCCATGTTGTGTTGTAGACCCAAGTGGCCTCAACTAATCTGTCCACCCAATCTTTTCTGCTGCTGCTCACTACCTTGGTTAGGATTCCTCCCAATGCTCTATTAGTGACCTCCACTTGCCCATTGGCTTGTGGATGGTAAGGGGTGGAATTCTTGTGCTTGATCTTATGATATGTGAGCAGGTCTTCAATCAGGCTGGAAGTGAAATGACTACCTTGGTCTATGACCAACTCTCTTGGATACCTGAACTTGTAGAATATGTTTTCCCTCAAAAAATCAGCTACTTTTTCTCTGTTGTTGCTTTGATTGCTTTTTTCTCCACCCACTTTGTCAGGTAGTCAATGCACACAATGATGTACTGCTTCTGTTTTGAGGGGGGTTGGTAGGCCCCACAAAGTCCATGCCCCACTTCTCAAATGGCTCAAAGGTCACTTGATGTTGCATGGACATTTCATCCTTTGGAGTGGGTTGCCCCATCCTCTGACACCGATCACACTGGCGTGTGTATCTCCTCACATCTTGACGAAGAGTGGGCCAGTAGTAGCCTTCTTGCAATATCTTGAAGGTGATTCTTTTTGCTGCAAAATGACCTCCACAAGGCCCGTCATGACAAGTCAAGAGGATGTCAAAGACTTCCTCCTCCTTGACACATCTTCTAAAGATCTGATCTCGACCAAGTTTGAAGAGATTTCCTCCAATCCAGGTGAAAGGGGTGCTTTTCCTTACTATCTTGCTCTTCTCTTTTGAGGATAGGTGTGGTGGGAACTGTGCTGAAACCAAGTAGTTTGCTATATCGGTGAACCATGGAGAGAGTACTGATATAGAAAATAGGTGTTCATCTGGAATTTTTTCATCCACTATACCTTCTTCACTTGCAGGCAAATTTAATCTCGACAAAAAGTCAGCAACAACATTCTCTTTACCAAGCTTATCAATAATTGTCAAATCAAACTGCTGCAGTAAAAGCAACCATCTAATAATGCAAGCATTTACATATGGTTTGTTCATTAAATATCTAATTTCAGCATGATCAATGTGCACACAGGTTTGATAGCCTATGATATAGTGTCTGAATTTGTTTAAGGAATGCATGACAGCTAGGAGTTCCTTCTCGGTCACAGTATAGTTTAACTCTGCCTTTGACAAGTTTTTGCCTATAAAGTATGTGGCATAAGGTAAATTTTCATTAACTTGTCCTAAGGCTTCTCCTATTGCTTTGTTTGAGGCATCTGTGTGAATGCGAAAGGGTAGGGCCCAGTTTTGGCCTCTGAGAATTGGGGAAGTCACTAGCTTGCTCTTCAAGGTATCTAGGGCTTCTTGACAGTTTTCCGACCATATGAACTCAACATATTTGCCTAGGAGGCCAAACAAAGGAGAGACTATCTTTCTGAAGTCTTTAATGAATCTCCTGTAATATCTAGCTAAGCCTAGGAAACTTCTGACATCTCTCACCTTTTGAGGAGGTGGGACCCTTTGGATGACGGCAATTTTGTTGGTGTCCACCTATAGTCCTTGTTGAGATAGTGCATGACCTAGCACGGTCCCTTCAATCATCAAAAATTCACATTTTTCCAGACTGAGGGACAGGTTCATCTCAATACACTTATCTAAAAAATTTCCTAGGTTAGATAAACCTTCCTGAAATTCAGAGCCATAAGGAGTAAAATCATCCATGTATATTTCTACTGCATCATGAACCAGTTCAGAAAATATACTCAATACCGCTCTTTGGAAAGTGGCTGGAGCAATTCACAGACCAAAAGGAAGGACCCGATATGCAAAGGTACCCCAAGGACAAGTGAAAGTGGTATTATCTTCGTCTTCTGGGTTGATTCGAATCTAATTGTACCCTCTAAACCCATCTAGGAAGGAGAAAAACTTTTTCCCTGCCAGACCATCTAACACTTGATCTATGAAAGGTAAAGGAAAATGGTCCTCTTTAGTGGCTTTTTTGAATTCCCGATAGTCGACGCAGATTCTACACTTACCATTTTTCTTTGGCACTAGCACCAAAGGAGAGACCCATTCACTGTCAAAAATGGGATATATGAATCCTACATCAAGCAATTTCTATAGTTATCCCTTAACAATATCTTTAAGTGTTCGATTCATCCTCCTTTGAAGATGCCTGACTGGATTGCAGTCTTCCTTGATTTATATATGATGAGTACATACTGAAGAGTGCACTCCCTGCATCTCCTTAAAACTCCAGGCGAAGGCATATAGATGTTTTCTTAGTATGTTGCATAGCTCCTTCTCTTGGGAAGTAGATAGGGATGGATTGATTTTCATTGTTCTTCCTAGGCCAAACTCTATATTTTTAACACGAAGAGGAGTGGGGTCGGCCACATAGAGATGAGTTGAGGGGTCGTTTTGGGTTTCTCTTACTATGTCTTCTAATGGTGATGCACTAGGAGGTGGATTCTGAATCAAATTTTCAATCATATCATCCTCATCTTTCAGTTTTCCCGCCATGGAGATTTCTAATGTACAAAGTGGTGCAGAATAAACTTCATCCTCATCCTCATCCTCCAACTAGAGAGGTGGATAATGTTCTAGCAAGGGTTGGGCAAGAGGATACAGGGTTAACTGCTTGGACATGTGCTCGTTCTTTATGGTCATGTTCCCAGCTCAGCAGCTGATGTAGGCATCAGTTGTAGTCAACCAGGGTCTTCCCAGAATGAGAGGATACCCGATGAGATTTTCCTTTGGCTAGAGGACTAAGAAATCAGTAGGGTACTCCCGAGAATCAATGGAGACCATCACATCTTCCACAATCCCCTCAGGGGTCACTGTGGATTAGTCTGCTAGTTGCAACACTGTCGTGGTCTTCCTTAAGGAGCCTTGGAGATTAATTTTGAGCATTGTGTCCTTTGTCATCAAATTAATGGCAGTGCCCAGATAAATCAAGGTATGTTGTACCATTGTGCCATTGATGTGGACATCAACTACTGGGCTTCCAGGGTCCAGATATTTTGGATAGATTATCTAACCCAGCATCAGGGCGGACAATTGTCCTATGACATTGATGGTTGGGGCATCTCTCTTGTGCCTTCCTGGATGCCTAAAGCACTTCTCTTTGATCAACCTTTTGTAGATAGGCACATATTTTATGGTTTGGAGAAGTGGTATCTTCACACATAAATGTTTCAATTCTCCCAGGAGTTCAGTCTCTTCTAGGGTAGGTTGGATTGTCATGGATAGTCTCTCATGAAAGGGTGGATTTGCTTTAGGTTCACTTTCCTTTTTATCTTCCTCAATCTCCCTCGGTGGAGGTTGGCTATCCGGGAGAACTTTCCCAAATCGCAAGTTAATTTCTTGAATCTCCACAGCATAATTTGGGCATGATGGTTCCCACTATACACTTGTTGAGCCTGTATGTTGTTTAGGTTTGGATTTGGCTGGGCAGGCATTTGGGGTTTCCTTGGTGGAGCACGAGGTAACGGTTATGGTTGGGCAAGTGGTGGAGGTAGAAGAGTGGGAAGAGAGTTGTATTGGGGCCTCCACTCCTAATGAGATGCATTCCGCTGAGGTTGCGGCTGAGTATAGGATTTAAATGAATGGGTGGTTGGTTGGGCATGATATTGAGATATGAAGGACCAAGGAGGAGGTGTGGACCAGGAAGGATGAGTAAGGGGGCCCTAAGAAGGTATGAAGGTGACTTGGTTGGGGTTGTAGTATGCCTGAGATGTCCCTTGCATCCCCTGCTGGTATGGTCTAGGTCTAGGTGGCCTCCTTTGGTTTATGTAATAGATCTATTCAGTGACTACTTCGACCCCTTGGTAAACAACTTTAAATTTGGGAAAGGAATGGCACTTATCTATAGAATGATATTCTTCATAGACTAAACAAACCTCTATAGAGTTCAATGGGCATTCATTCCTAGGATGCCTCCTGGTGCATCTAGGGCAAAAAATGGCCAAAGCCCTCTCTGCTTCCTCTTGTTTTCTTTTGATATGTAAGGTATCCATTTGCATGGCAAGAGTCTGCAGCATCTCACTCTTGAAGTCTTCCATCATGTTTCCAATTTCACCTTTAATGGATGAATTGGAAGAAGAAGTACTGGCTATGGGTTGACTTCCCCTACCTTTCTTTCTGGCTACTCTAGAATGGTTTCTAAAAATAGTCTTTATGTCCTCATAGGATTAACAACCATAATACCACTACTACTACTATTATTATTATTATTGTTAATATTAATAAGCTTATTATTATTATTATTATTATTAACATAACATACTATTATCATTCATATTATTATTTTTTAATACAATTATTATAATATTACTATTAATAATATTATTATACTTTAACATCATTAATATCATTAATAATATTAATAATATCAATAACATGCTAAAACTATCATTACTATCAATAATCTCATTATTATTAATACACATATTATTTTATTATTATTACAAACCATTATTAATTTTTTATTAATAAAATCAGAACCCAGGGAGAGGTCTGAGCCTTCACCGTACATGCAGATCTGGGTAGACACACCTGCTATCGGATCGAAGGTGCAACCATCTTTAATAAGACGTTGGGGGAGGAATGCACTTACATTGTCTGCGCAGATCCGGCTGGATAAGCTTGCCATCAGATCTAAGACACAGTTCTGCACCCTTGGAGAGTGCAGGTCATACAATGGTTTTGGAAAACAGTCCAGACCTGAAACACTAAGGAGAGAACTCAAGGATGGACCATTTTCGGATGCTGGTAAATCACCTTCGAGCTGTGAAGAAGAGCGATCAATAGGAATGATGCTATCTTTTCTGTTAGGTTTGAAGGAAGTAATCACACTTTTAGGGCAGAGATCTGATTGCTCATCATTCTTAGCAGAATCTGAACAAATACGAGGAGGCTACGGAAATGAAGGACCAGAGGAACTAGCCTCTTCATTAGAGAATGCTGAGTTTTCATTAACCATCTGCGAAGGGAGAAAAGAAGACAAACCCGAAGATCCACAGTTAACCATTCTTTAAGTGCTAATTTTTTATCAACTGAGATGCGAGAAACTACACCCACAACACTGGTGGACAACGAAGATTTTTGGGCTAACCTTTGAAACTTCGAAGTCTATTTTTGCTTCTGAATCTCTTCCAACCACAGGGACTTCAAAGTTGAACAAGCATCGATCTTGGCCCAAAGGGAGGTGGAAATTAAGTTTGCCAGATCTAGATGCAAACCCAAAAGACTACAAGAGAGTAGATTCGGGGATCTTCTCACATTGCTGATTTCAGATCTTAATAAAGCTAAACTAGCCTTAAGGAAAATCAGACAGTTCTGGGGAGTGTGAAGGTGATGATTAATTTGGGCAAAGACTGGGATGACAGAGGAGTCTCTGCATCTTTTAAGGAAAGCCAAATCTAAATTCAACTTCGAAACCTATAAGCGTGCCCATTCAAATTGATGAACTTTGGTGGCAATGGCTTTTCCGTGCAGGGGTTCGATTGTTGAATTGAGGCTTCTATGATCCATATCAAGTTTACATGAGATTGTTTGACGTAAATCACAAGAAATTTCATTTGTCGACGCGTTTCGAACTAACTAGTGTGGTTCATCGTCAACACAAGTTGAACAGTCAGATCTAGATTACAAGTAAAATAGTCAGAGCAAAACATCCAATGGTAGATAACTAACGACTATATTAGAATAATATTATGGAAACAAATATAAATAGACAACAACTTTAAGAAAGTAAGGAAAGTTTCTATGTTCGATTTCAAATATTAGCACTACATATTTGATATATTTTATTTATGATGGAAGAGAAAAGGATGAAATTACAAATTTTCTAATGATGATCTCTCATAATCATCATCAACAAGGAAGGATAAGATGAATTGAAATGGGTAATAGTTAAATACTTAAGGTGAGAAAGTGGAAGTTTCACAAATAAGCATAGCAATTTAACAAGTCACTCCTAGAACATGATGGAATATTTGGATTCAGGTAATAGTCATGATGAAGTAATTTATTACTCTGGTGGTATCTTGTGAATGAATAACCTTGTGAAAAATGATTAATGACTCATAATAGAATATTCTGTATAAGGACAATCCTTATTAGAAGAAAAACATTGCTGATAAACCAATCAAGTTAAATAATCATAATAATAATGAAGGTCGTGGGAAGTATGGTGACATTATATTTATGAATTAAATGCATAATAAAAATTGACTAGTTAGAGGAAGATAATTTCTTTGCAAGGTGACATCTATAATTTTCCCTCTAATGAGAAAGCCACATTGTAATGTTTCACATATGTGAATAACTATATGTGTAAGTTATGGATGATTTTCTATTTATTTGATTCCTTCAAATAAAAAAAAATAAGTGGATTACATTTTATATCATACTCTATTTAATTTAATTATATGGTCTTTACCCAAATTAGGGAATATTAATAACATTTTAAATTTCAAAAAAATTATGCATTTCAGAGAGTAGGAAAATAAATCATGCCTTAGTGAAGGTGAGAAATCAAATCCAATTTGATAATATGTTTATGAAATTGAAAAATTGAAGGAAGTTTCCATGTTTAAAGCTATTCACACATGGAATATTAGGAAAATGAGACCACTGTCGAAGATAAAAAAAATATCCATGAATATCTAGTATGAGGAAAGTGTGTTTCTGTGAAGAAGAAAGTTCTCTTAAGGATATTGGATTGAGCAACATAATTGGTAAGGTAGTAAGGAAGTCTTTCATATTAATCACATCAGTATTATTTGGTCGACATTTCAAACCAGCGAGTTCAAAATGTCGACCAAATAATACTGATGTGATTAATCTGAAAGACTTGCTTACCACATTATGGATAAAAAAAGCCTAAGATCTAATATAATTGGTAAGGTTCAAATTTATGACCTATATAATTTAAGATAGGAAGTTGTGAACACTCATAACTGGTTTGGAATGACGAGTGATAAACAGGAAAAAATTTAAAAGTTTAATGGTCAAAGATAACAATTGAAGAAGGGATGTTGCTAGAAATTCTGTAAGGAGATCTTGGGAATAATTATGCACAAATTGGCAAAATAAGTGCATGAACTCACAGGTGTTGAATTTCACAAATATACACTCCTTATTTCATAAGTGGACTAGCAATATATTGATACTTCATATAAAGCAAATTACTGCGTTCTTCCATTAGTGTTGAAATAAATTATTACCAAGCATATAAACCCTTTTGGTGGATAATAATTATAACAGTGGTTCAAGTGCTTCAAATTCTAAACCAAATATAGTATCTAACAAATGAAAATTAAAGTGGAAGAATTCCTAGTACCATTTGAAAAAGGGAGGATCTATAATAAAAGAGATCAAGTGATATTGAGATGGGAACTTGATGAGATAAGAAAATCATTTTGAGGATGAACAATGATAGTTACCAAGTAATGGATAAATCACCAGGGATCAAAAATCCCTCATGCTAGTGAATTAACATCATAAACTTAAACAATGATGCACTGGTGATTGTGTGCCAATGAGTAGAATGATACTATAATCGATAATAAAAAATATGCATAGTTATCATTGAATTTTAATTTTTATATTGATGATTTAAAGAGTGATTGTGCAACTGGTAATACCTTAATGATGAATCATACTAAATTTTCTTAGGGAAGGAAGAATACAGGACCAGAAATTAAGGCTCAACATGATGATGCTCATTTGCATTTTAACGATGTATTTAAATGACTATACCTACTATTTTTTTTTGTCAATTGCCTAGTTGAAAGAAGTGGAAATGATTATTGAAAAGTAATTGGTATCTTGATGAAAACATGACACTCATATTATTGAGGATCGAAACCAAGCTAACCAATTTAGCCAAATATATCCTATATGGATACTTAATGATATTGTTGAATTACAATGAAATAGACAATATTCATTATTTGTGCATGTTAATGAATTTGATTGATGAATCATGAGAAGAATGCTTAGGGCTTTGTTTTTATTCATGTGATATGGATTGAGATGATTATCATATTTATAATTTTAAGCTATGTTTTTATATTAATATATGGTTCTATTTGTGAAATTGATGTAATAATATATCTTTGATTAAGATATGTTAATGTTATAATAATGATGAAATTTCATGATTTTATGAAATGTGATAATTTCATGCAGTTTAAATGATGAGTTGTATTCTAATGACGACATGTGGGTTATTTTTCTATGAAATTATGTTCTTATATCTAATGCATTGGTTTCTTTTTTAGAGGTGGTGATTGAGAGGAAATCTGCCAATGGGCAGAGAGGGCCAATTTATTTGATGATATCATGAGAGCCCATAACAACAATGGAGAATATGATACACCTTATGGGGTAAAGATAGACTCAATCAACTACTTATGCAAATGTTTCTCTTTCCTTATATAGCTCTTGATGGGTTATGGGACCATATTGAACAAGTTGCGTGCTTAATCTTGGAGTTGGGGTGTCGAAGTCCAAAAGTGGGTGTAGGATTTCGATGCCTTGGGTTGTACCTAGTAGAAGTTGTGGAGAGAGTTTGGGTCAACCTTTCGAGATGTCTAGGGTGTGTGAGTACTAGACTAGATGCCTACCTTGGGGAAGATGAGGTTTGAGCCTTGGGGCTTTTGTGTAGACTAATGGGGCTTTATGCCTAGTGCCAAAAGTTTGGAAAGAATGCTTGAGAGTACTCACGCTTTCCTTGTGTTTTAATGTAACTTTTGATGCTTGTTGTGGTTACTTAGGTCACCTTATACTATTTCAATAGAGGGTGTTGGAAATACAAGAAGAAATAAATAAATAATTTATAAGTTAAATGATTAAACTTAACTTTCAGGTGAAGTTCCTTGAAAAGGGAGAGCATGTAATGTCTCATATTAATAAATCAATAAATAATCATTATAATTATAATAGTAATAAAATAAATGAAAAAATAAACAATGAAAATTGAGAATATAAATAAATAATAATAACAAATAAATATAACAAATAGTAAATAAATAAAAATAATAAATAAGAAAAGATAAGATAGTAAGAGTAAATAAATAAAATGATGAATAATAAAGTGAAGTTTTGAATAAATAAATATATAAATTAATTAATAAAAAATTGTAATATAAATAAAAGTTAACAAAAAGTCAAAATGAATAAATAATAAAAAGATAAATTAACAAAAAGGTTGAGTTAAGGAAAACTTAAGACAAAAAAGAGAAGTTGGCACAATGACACATGGATTATTTGCATGAAGATTCCTTTTATATTTTTGGAATAGATTGTTCTATTTAATGGATGACAAGGGGGATCAGAGACATTCATTATTTCCAACTAAGAATTCTAGGAGAGGAGGTTTCACTAGCTATAGAAGTAGATTAAGGGCTCGAGGGTGGTCAACTGTAGAAAGACCTAGTGCAACTGAGCCTATGGTTGAGTGTAGTGTCTTCACTAAAATGTTGGTTGTGGTTAATGAGATACAAATAATGAAACAATTATCAAATTATGGTAAGATAAATCTTTGGGTTATAGGTAAGTATTCATCTCTCATGGTTTCGTAAATTAGATGCTAACCAACTAATATATGATATATTATTATATATATATATATATATATATATATATATATATATATATAAATATATTAATATATATATATATATATATATACTATATATATATATATATATATATATATATATAGATAGATAGATATATATATTCTTTTGTGTTGGTTATTAATGGAATTAATTTACATATTTAATTTGTATGTTTTAATTTTGGTCCATTACACAATATGAGAAGACATGCGAGATCATTCAATATCTATATGATGACCTTGATGCAATAGAAAATTTTACATGGAAAAATATTTTTTTTGGAATTAACATCAGTTATACTTATGCAAGAATTCTCAACTCAAATAAAAGGTCCCATTGGAATTACACACTTCTCCAATAGGAGGACATTTAGGGTTCTTGAAGAGATGTCATAGGATCAAAATATATTTTCTTGGGGAAGATCTTAAAGTAGATGTGAAAAAATTTGTGGCAGAATGAATGGTATAAGGAGAGACTATTAAGACTCTAAGGATCCTTTAGAAATTATCCCTACTAATCTGTTGGGAAGATGTTTCAATGGATTTTATTAAAAGTTTACCCAAATATAAAGGAAAGAGTGTCATTATGGTAGTGGAAGATTGAATGCCAAAGTATGTCCAATTTTTTTCTCTTTCTCATCCTTTGAAAAAAGTATTGTGGCAGAAGAATTCATGGAAAAATTTCAAAATCTACACGGAATACCAAAGATTATTGTAAGTGACAGAGATCCAATTTTCATTGTATTTTTTTGGACTGAATTATTTTCTTGCTTGGGTACTTAGTTGGCTTACAACTCATCTTAGTATCGTCAATACGAGGGTAAAAATGATATTGTGAATAAATGTTTAGAAGGATACCTACATCAATTCATTTGATAAACAAACACAATGGGTATAATGGTTTCCCTTGGAAAAATGGTGGTGCAACACATCGTTCCATACTTCATCAAAAATGTCACCATTTATGGAAATTTGTGGATATCATCCTACATCCATCACGTCACCCTTGAAAGAGACTATAAAGGCTCAATCAATAGAAGACCACATCCAACAATATTTTCTTAAACAATTCAAGGAAAACTTGTTTATGGCACAAAATAAGATGAAACAAGAAGAAAATCAACATCATAGTGAAAGGGAATTTGAAGTGGGAGATTGGGTATTTGTAAGATGAAAACCATATAAACAAATGTCCCTCAAGAAAAACAATAAGGATAATAAATTAGCCTTGAGGTATTATGGCTCTTATAAGGTGTTGCGGAGGATTGAAAGTATGGCATACAAATCAAAATTTCCTCCGTCTTCGCATGTACATAGAGTCTTCCATGTTTCTTGCTTAAAGAAGGTAATTGGTGATAATATCCCAATCCAAAATCTTCTACAATGGATAAATGAAGAAGGGAAAATAATGTTAGATGTAGAAATAATTTGGAAACAACGAATTATCTGCTTAGAATTCAAGCAATTACTAAGTACCTCATCAAATGAAATAACATACCATTAGAACAAGTGATATGGGAAGATGTGTTTTTCATGCAGAAACACCCACAGATAATCAAGTGTTTAGGACAACACTTCTTTGAATGGAAGGGGCATGTTAAGCCCTATATGAGCCCCATGTTAACCCAAAAACCCCATATTAAGCCCTAGATATTGAGTTATTACATTTCTATTGTCATATTGCTATGTAGAATAGAACCTCTCATGGTTTGATTTTATTATAATTGTATAATTTGTCTCCTATATATTCACTAAGGAAACCTAGTCTTAGTATCATCAAATATTGTCTTATTCATTGCATTTATTGTAAAATGAGGTTCCCCCTCGAAGTGGACTATATTTATTGGTTTCTTATCATTTTTAAGGTGCGAGGATCATAACCAAAATTATTGAGGAGGAGGAGAAATCATCCAAGGTTGGGAAGGTAAGCACCATTATTGGAAGGGACACTCCATGGAAGGATTAGTCTAATAAGAATTAAAAGTGTGAGATGGATTTTGGATCATACCATAGGTATTTTGTGACCATGGTTGTTTTTTTGTGACAAAGAAACTAGTTTGAATCTTCTACTTCTTGAGAGATATCCTTGAATCTGGGTAGAAACTAGTAGGTACTCCTAGGATACTCTTTGCTACAAATGGTAAAAAAATAAAATTTGATCCAATGGGAACTCCTTTAGTGGATGCTTCTTCTACATTTTGGGTATAAAATTTCTAATGGTAATTCTTCCTCATCCTCCTTTTTATCAACATACAAATTATCTATCTAGGAGCCTTTTTGTTTTTGTTTTTTAGTTGTGGTTCATGGACACCCTTGTCATCAAGTGGTTGCTACGTCCACGGACAAATCTGGGTTGATCAAGCCCGAAGGGAATCTAACCCCACGGCTAACAACATGGCTTAACCCCAAGGGCTTCAGGGAGAATGGACCCTATGACCTCCCTATCGGTGAGGCACTAATTTGACAAACTGAGCTAACCCTTGGGGCTATCTAGGAGCCTAATATGCTTATTATATCAATTTTATTTTTCCCAACATGTTTCCAATTTATGCTATAGTGATTGCTCCACCATTTCTTTGGGTCCTCTATTAGTATTGTAAATCCCCTATGAGTATCGTTGACAATGTTCCATAATGCCATCATAATATTGTTACGATATAGCTCCTTCATTTAGCAATTTGAGTATTTCTATAAAATCATCTCTCATCCCTCAGAATAATAAGAATGACATGTCTCTAGAGGAAAATTTTATTTCCTTTCTCTTTTCATATTGCACTTAAATATCTCAACATAGTCTTCAAGACTTTTTTCCTCACTTTGTGTCATTTGTAAGATTTCTTATGCCTAGTTAAGTTAGACTACCATTATTGGGGTTAGTTATGGGTTGTGTTAGAAATTACAGTCATGGAGGGGTAGATGTAGATGCTTGCATTTGAGGATAAGGTAGGAGATGAATAGGTCTATATGGGGGCCTTATGGGGGCCTTTTGAGGGCCTCCATACGTAGCATTTATCCACCCTTATTGTCAA
The DNA here is from genome assembly GCA_000404065.3 of Pinus taeda. Classification (NCBI taxonomy): domain Eukaryota; kingdom Viridiplantae; phylum Streptophyta; class Pinopsida; order Pinales; family Pinaceae; genus Pinus; species Pinus taeda. The sequence goes on from APFE030816060.1 coordinate 127,152, forward strand.
AGATGATGAGCCATCTAAAGTTGGGAAGATAAGCACAACTTCTAAGAGGGAGACTAAATATAATGGTTAGTACGATAATAATTAAAACTTTGAGATGGATCTCGAATCATACCTTATGTTTTTTTTGACCCTGGTTGTTTTTGTGCAATAAAAAAAGTTATTCTAGCTCTTCTTCTTCTTCTTAATAGAAAACCTTCAATCCGTGTAGAGATGGGTAGCCACTTGTAGGATGCTTTTTGATACACATGGAAAGAAATTTGATTTGATCCATTGGGCACTCCTTTAGTGGATATTCTCTTCTACATTTTGTAAAATATTTCTAATATTAATTCTACCTCCTCCTCCTTTTTCTTTAACCACAAAGTATCTAGAAAGAAACTCACTATTCTTAATATATTAGTTTTGAATTTTTCCAATGTGTTTCCAATTTATGATTTATTGATTCCTTCACTAGAATTCCTATCAATCATGGCCAACATATATTGAGATCCTCTATTAGTCTTGTAAGTTCCTTATGAGTACCATTGATAGAGTTCCACAATGTCATCATAATCTTGCTAGGAGATATCTCCTCTACTTATCAAGTTGAGGAGTTCTATATAATAATCTTTGATCCCTCACAATAATAAGACATAACATATCTTTGGAAGAAAGTTTTTATTATCTTTCACTTCTCATTTTGTATCAAAATCTCTCAACATAGTCTTCAAGAATTTTGTCTTCATGTTGGGTCATTTAGAAGACTTATTCCCTTTGCTCCTTATCCTTGCAGTAATCTTGATATTTTTCTAAGAAATTATTTTTAATTTGTGCCCATGTTTGAATGTATGTATATACAAATCCCATAAACCAACGTAGTATGGTGCTTTTAAGGGAATAAGGAAAGAGTTTCAGCTAATTTATGTCAAATACATAGTCATAATTTTTTCAAAGCACGTTGAACTCAAAGAGAAAGTTATCAGTGTCTTCTTTTAAGAGACCATGAAAATTTGGCAAGTATGAATATGGAATATTTTTTGTCTTTGTTTACTCTAATTATTTGATGGGGAATTTGTAAGAATATGATTGCTTGTCCTTAACTTCATGGCCCATTTCTTTTGAGGACTTGATCTCCTCCTTTAGGTCTCGTCGGGAATATTAAGGAAAAATTAGCTCCATGTGAATTTACTTGTGAGAAAAATGTTTTGGGAAAAGAGCTTATAGATGTGTATAGGATGAATTTAGATTCTACTTTGATAGATTCAAGTTGTTGTGAAAAAAACCATTAACTCACACTTACATGTAAGGAAATTGAAACCATAATACAAATATGTAAAATAAATTATCCAAAGTGCTCAAGAAAATAGAACTTTTATGACTCTGGAAACATAGTAGTGTTAATGATAGAACAATGTTGTAGAAACAACCCTAACTTAGATGATGTTGTAATTACTCCATGAAATCACTTACTAGGTGAATAAAGATAACATTAAAATTTGAGCTGCAAAAATACACCTACAATTTAGAGTTGCAACAATGTAATCAATAAAAGTTGCATTAATTAGTAATTTATTAGAGTTGTAGCAATGTAATCAATCAAAGTTGCATGAATTAGTAATTTAGAGTTGCAACAATTGGCAATTCAAACTTGCAACAATATGGAAAATAGAGTACATGAACAAAAAATATATAATAGAAATTATAATTTCAACTATTATATGGATACATAAAATACGTAATTAAGGAGGGGGTGCTACCTACTTAGATGAGGCATTGTTTAGAAAATAAATAAAATGTGAATGCTTAGCATGGCATTACGTAAATCAAAGTGGAAAGGAAATTGAATTGCAAAAATAAAATTCGTAGTTATGATTACAATTCAGAAGCCATCAACTTAAAGCTTAAAGGTTCCTCCAACTCAAAGGGACAGGGGGTTTTACACAAAATTTATTCTATATGAATAAACCAAACAGGTGAATGGATAGCTATGAAAATAAGGTTTTCCATCCTATTACATTTATTTCTTAATAGAATGGAAAAACATGCATTAGCTAACTCAATTTAGTTATTTGATAGGTGGTGTCTGATTTGGCTTATTTTCTCCATCATCCACTTGTTCCTGTCATTTTCCTATGTCATACATTATTTTTTTACTTATCTGATTGGTCCAAAGCTGACATTTGAGTGGTTGATTTTCATGTTCGTGCAACAGGTGTGGAGTTGCAATACTATCTCCCAAGTTGGAGCAATGGGAAAAATAAAAAGGTGTACTAATTGCACCACTAGCATTGGTAGCATGCATTATAGAAACTGAGGGATAGTGAGTCACAACAAAAGGAGTTGTAGTACTAGAGTCAAATTAAGGATGACAATGATTAATTTTTTATCTCTTTATAGTGGCATCTCAAAGTTCCAACAATAGACGAGTTATAGCAACAGTTGAGAGTTGCAACAACCGTGAAGAGTTGCAACAACATTGTAGATTAGCAGCAACTGTGGTCACATCCTAGAGTTGTAGCTACTAAAACTTGCCCAAGCAGAGAGATTTATGGCACCTATGGGGAGTTTCATCACTATATGAAGTTGTAGCTACTGTCAAGACCCTTTGTTGAGTAGTACTCATGTAGTCCTTGAATAAAAGATGTCGTTGTTAGTAAATAAATGAAACAAATTTCTAGAAAATGAATATGAATAATAAATGAAATGGTACGAAGAAGGATATTCATACCTTGACCAAAAATGTAGCAGTATGGATGAAAAAGGTGATAATAAAGAATGGAAAATGGGAAAATGTTAGACAAAAAGGTATTAGGCTAGTGTTAAAAGTATGCCAATTTAGGAAACCATCATCTTCTCCCAATTGAAATCATTACATGTCCTGATGCAACTAGAAGTTAGTCTAAATATTGGAAGGCAAGGGTCTTGTGCAGATTATTGAGTATGTAATAAGTCAATGCTTCCTCATCTACATGAAAAAATACCTCCCTTGCATGGATTTCCCACCAAAAATCTACTTTTCTTCCCTGGTCAACTTATAATCCTTCCTATATTCCTTGGTTGAAGCCAAAAAATAGGATAATGAAATTTCAACCTAATCCGATTGCTTCTACAACTCTCCTTGCATTTAAAGTATTTTTACACTCTTTCCAATGTTATCTTTAGATTGCAAGGATTGAAGGGGTCTCCTTCTTGGGTGTCTTCTATAAATTGCTTCCATATTTCCATACATCCTTCCATTGTTGGCATTATGGAACAGGTTTGGAGCTATGGCACAGGTGTTGTACTTGATGGCAACTTCCTTTGGTAACAGAACTCAGTTCAGGCACTCAGAAAGAAGAAAAAGACATATACGCAGGTTCATCTAGACGAAGGTGCGTATACACGCGGGTTATTCATTACAAAAGCGCGTATATGTTGGGGATCATACTTTTGGTCCATGGTAGTTAGTTCTTGGGAATTAAACCTATGTTTTTGGACCATGGCATCTCGTCAGATGTGTTGATCCCTAGTTTTGGGTTCATGATATTGAAATGTTATGGTTTTGGACCATGGTATTGAGGAAGGCCTAAGACTATAAAAGAGGAAGAAGATCATGTGGCAAAGTATCATCCACATTATTATTGAATATCTGATAAAGTGTTAGAGCTGGTATATTGGTAATTGGGTGGTGATGCAGATCTAGATCTGAATGAAGGAGGAACCATAGCGCAAAAGGAAGGATAAGTTATATTCATGGGTCATAATATTTAAGCTTGAATGATAATATCTTTAAATGATTTTGATCTGCTAGATGTGGCGCTTGCTTGATCTATAAGTCTGATTATCTGGGTTTGAATATCTGGAAGAGTGAATTATCCTTTATAGATCTGTACGCAGGTTCAGAGAAGCGAAGACGCGTATACACGCAGGTTCAGTGAAGTCATATCGCGTATACGCAGGTTGTCCCATACGCAGATGCGTATGCACGCAGGTTTCAGGCTGTTGAAATAGCGTATATGCTTTAAGCTGTGATCTAGCTGCCTCTGTTTATCGCTGCTGTGTTCTGGGTTCTGTTTCTGTTGTGTAGTTTCTGGTACTGTGTTTTGGGTACAACTGTCAGAGAAGTATCTACTTGATCTAATTGGTGAAAAGGAGATTGGTTGATTGAGAAATGCTTGATGATTGATTGATGTTCATGGATCCAGTTTGAAAATTTATGAAACGTGGTCCCTGGAAGAAAGAGAAGGTTGTAGCCTTCTGTAGGGCCAGCACCTATGTATTAGTATCTTGGCTAGTACAAGAGATAAAGGGGGTTGAGCTCCCTTCCAGGAGAAGTTGGAAAACGAGAGAGATTTGTAGCTCTCTGCAGGTTGCAGCCTGCGTATTGGGAAAGGACTGCACCAGTACATTGTAAACAGAAGTTTCTAATTAAAGAAAGATAGAGACGATTGCAGCAGGTGGTTTTCACCCACATTGGGTTTCCACCTTATATCTTGTGTTCCTGCGTGTGATTGCCTTCTGCTTTGTTTTACTGTCTCTGGTTACTGGTTATTTGATTATGCATCACAGAATTAACAATCATCATCAGGAAGTTAAAGTAAATAAAAAGTTTGCTTTGTATACGCGGGTTTCCTTCTGAATAGTTGCGTATATACGCCGGTTTTAATTAACTGAAGTAGCGTATACAATTGGTTTTAGAAAAGGAATATTTGACCTGATAATACTGATTCACCACCCCCCCCCCCCCCCCAGTATTATTTTCAATATCCATGGCTATTTTCTCCATTATCTTGATTAATGCCATATAATTCGTGATGGATACCTATCTATTCTTAGCTATAGAATCTACATTTTTGGTAGAGTAAACCTACTACTTACGAATGGTAATGACCTATAATGGCATGTGGTATTCTCCTCTAATCCAAAAATAACTAGAAAAATTATGTTGTGCAATTTTGTGGGTTGTTGCCCGAGAAACACAGTTATTAAGGTATGATGCAAATTCTCTCAAATGTACATCTCCGACAAAGTGACTAGTGTTCCAAACAAGATCACAAAATAAAAATACATTGAGTTGATAAATCTCACAAACTATGTTCTTCTCCTCATTGGTATAAGAATGGTAAGCCTCTATAAATGTTGTTGGGGTTGTGATTTCAAATGAATTACTAGTAATGATGGAATTTATATAGAAAATTATGAATTTGTTTATCAAAAATGTGTTGTAATGTGGAGAAGGGACTATACAACTAAGAGAAGATTCTACTCGAAGTCCAAGTTGTATTTTATGTATTTCTAAGCTATTGACTTGCTTCTCTAACTTAAACAACTTATTCTCCTCTTATCTTCCTTTCTCCCATATATTTATGTGGTTTCGTATAATTTGGCCAAATTTTCTCTCATACTTTTGAAAACTTGGCGATTCTCCTTGATGGGCATCACTCTCTCCTCATATGAAGCCAACGATCTGGTTCCATATTTCTTCCTTTTCCTTCACCCACTTTTCTATGGTATCCACTTGTATATTCTTATCTTCCATTATTTTCTACCTAGGTTGAGTGGCATCATCAATTAAAATAGTTATGAGGTATTTTGTTTGGATAGCTACATATTGTGTTTCTTTTCTAGCCAGGATCCACATTATTTTAGCGGTTTTAGAGTGTGGTTCCTCTTCACTAAGAGACCATGCTACTTGAAAAAGGAAATCAATCTTCTAAAAGGACCTTCTCTCCTTAGGTTCATATGTTAGGGTCTTGATGGTGACTTGAAGTCTCCTATTATTCATTCTTAATTCCTTATTCCTCATTAGGAGAGATGTGTACAATGGAAAAGAACACAAGATACTTACTTTCTTCGACTTCTTGAGTCTAGGTGTTGCAACAGTAGTTTCATTAGGAACAACAACCTATATCGCTTCTTTCTCTTCTCGATAGATTTCAAAGGTAACAATAAGACCTTTCCCAAAATATTCTCTTGTTAGTTTTTGTGTTGCAACAATTTTTTCTATTATTAGCTCCTCTATAGGGTTAACAACAAATTGGTGTTCATCCATCTCACTTGTTGACTCTTGTGTGTCCACAAAGGATTCTCCTTGAGACTTCTCTACTTGTTCTTGTGGAGCAATAGAGGTCTCTCATTGTGATACAACTCCTCATATTATGCCCCTACTGGTTCTTGCTTGTCAATAGGGGTTTCTCAATGTACTTGTTAAGTTGTAGTTGTGGGGGTGTATAAGGTTGTTTTCTTGGGTGTATGATATGGCCTCTTCTTCAACCTCCTTAATCACTTGTTGGGGGATTTACCACTGATGATCTCCACATAATTGTCCTTATCCTTTTATAGAGTTTTTATTTGATTGATTTGCAACTGTTATGATTTCAGTGGAGGCTCCTATAACCTCATCCCATGTTATTCCTTCTCAGTTTAGGGGATAAAACCACCAATAGTTTATCATGCCATGTTTAGAAAGTGCGTCCCATGGCTATTCCTATTTTTGTACTTAGATTGTCATGTTGTGTATCATTGTGAGGAGAAAGTATGACATGTTGAAGAGTCTCCCATGACTCAAATGGTCCATTAGTCGAAGATGTTGGAGGTATAGAACTCCATGAAATCACTTAAAAGTGATATGCCTCTATAAAAATAGGGCTATTTCCTTTGATGGGTGTGTATTGGCTTTAGGGGCCTAGACCAAGGTTCAAAGTTAGTTTCATTAACCAACAAAGCCTTATACTATTGGCCCTTTCGGCAATGGTCCATGTAGCGTGGACCACAACCTCACCTGAGGTAATATTTGGGATGCTAGAAACAAATTTCTACATCCAAAGAGGTTATGTAGTGTGATTGTAAGGTTTCTTTAGTTTAGGGCTTAATCTGACCTTCGTGAACTGTTAACCATATTGTTACAATCATAGAGAATTTTCCTACTTAATATACTTGCGAGATGTGTGTAACTAGTCTAACATGCATTACTCATCATATAAAATATTAGTTGAACCATCACGATGAAATTATAGAAGAAATATACAAAAGAGAACCATAATCAGGAAAAAACACAAAACCTACATGTAACATATAAAACATATAGATCTGTTCCAAATTCTTTTTCATTATTTCAATTCTTCACTGATACAATCTTTATGACCCTGCGCATGCAGTTGTAGGGGCCTATGTGCATAGTTGTAGACTTACCAAGGTCTCCATTCACACAGTTGTAGGAGCCTTCCCCTTTGCCCAGATATAGAAATATCTCATAATTACAGAATTAGATCATATCATCAATAAAAAATTCTTAATTGAGTTAACTCACTAATACATCCCTTTATATATCTTTTTTCCCTTACAATACAATGGTCGGAAAACCATGGGCGGAGCTCAAAATAGTTGAAATTATCCCATCCATTTACAAAATAAGGGGATTTGACTTACCCTAAAGCCACTTTGACTCCTAGAAATATGTGTGAATCGTACTCCACTCCTCAAAATGTGAAGACTTTACATGACTTAGACAAAACTTGGACCTAGGGGACCCTTACCCAACAGGCCCCCAACACAACGATGTGACTCGTCCTTGAGTCACTGAGCTGGTACATCCTAAACCTTTGCTTTGATTTCATTGTATGCCAACTTCAAGGGATGAAGTGTCTATGTGCACTGCATTATGACTTGTCAAACTTCCTCTACGAGCTTCTTTGTCGTCGACCCTTCTGTCGGTAGACCAATTGTTCTTAGAGTCTGCTGCATGCTCTTCAACTTGGTCTCCACTGTGTGTGAGAGATGATGAGCCTCATCCTCCGAAGGCTGCATCCATGTGGAGATTATATGTGCCTTCCGCTATAGCTCATCAACTTGTCCTTGTAGAAATGTTCGCTCCTAAAGACGGGCAAACTGTTGCACAAGTGCTAAGGTCCACGTTGTTTATTTGAGCTCATTGAATTGCAGTTGTTTGTCTCAAATTTCTAGCTCAATATTCTGCACATGTGGGTCCTCTTGTAACAAGGCCCACATTTCCATCATATCCTCAAAAACATGACCATAGTCCTTGAATATAGTGGCAATTTTATCCCTGTCGGCTTTGTATTTGAGACTTCTGGACAAATGCATTGGCAAGGTTTGCTCCTTCGTAAGGCAGAACAATGATCTTTCTAATTATCATATCATCAATGGGGATCTTCATCTCGAGCCACATACGCCCATCATGCAATAATGATAATAGATGGCACATGCAAATTGTATTGATGTTACTGTGCCTAAAGTGTGGAACATAGAGCATATTCAATAACCTAGGTCACTGAATTCCTGTAGCCCACGATAGTGGTTCGACCCCTATGACTCCAACTTCCTCATAGTAATGGATTTCATATACTTTCTAGGCTCAAATTGGGGATACTTTCTTCGATCATTCAAATCCCAGTCCTCCATGCATAGTTGTGGTACCCTTGCCAGCAAGTCTCCCTCAATCAGTACGTCCTTTGGTAACAGGGGTGTAAATACTTTAAATTTTATAGCATCTGGGTCCTTAGTCACCTTTTAGGTTGGCTTCTGTGGTGGCATATAGGGTGGCAACATAGATATTGGTTCCACCTTCCTCATCAAAATCTTCGAGCTCCATCAGTTGTTTTATCTTATCAATTCTCTCCTTATCCATTCTCTAGTAGACATCGTAAGCACTACAATATTATTTGGAATCCTTGTGCACCGTGGGCCACCATAGTCCCACTCTTAAAATATTATGTGTAGTGGCCTATCCTTCATAGTGTCCTATCGTGACACCATCATGTGGCTCTACCAAAATACTGTGTCATTCGTGCTAAGGGACACATCTATGCAATATCTCGTCGGGGCCCATTTTATGCAAATGTCCGGCAATCAGAGAAAATTTTGCAGCCTGACATATGATTTTTTTCTTCTATTGAGTGGTATACTCTTTAGGGGCTACTTCGATAGACAAAAGGTAGATGATATCACCAAAATGATCATCAACAACTCTTACTGCAAAAAGTTGTGCATCGGGAAGTCCTTCTTCAATGTTTGTTGGTTCTTCACCATTCTCAATTCTAGATAAGTGATCTAGCCCAACGTTCAATCATCCTAGATTAACTATTATCTTGAAGTTGTATTCTTAGAACAACAATAGCCATCTGCAGATCTTCCCCCCTAACACAGGCTTGCGCACCAAGTACTTTAGTGCAAAATGGTATATGAACATCTTAAAGTGCACACCTAATAAGTAATGCATGAATTTTTGTAGCATGTACACCATAGCTAATCCTTCTCATTCCATTGTGGAATAATTTATTTCTACTTTAGATAACTTCTAACTTGGAAAGGTGATGGGGTGATCAAGATCCCCCTCTCCTGGTTATGTTAAGACAGCCCCCAAAGCTATGCACGATGCATCTACATGGACATGAAATTCCTTCTTCCAATCCGTAAACACCATAATTGATATAATGATCATTTTTTCCTTTAAGATGTCAAGGCTCTCCTAACATTCATCGTTCCAACAAAATGTAGCATCTTTCTTTAGTAACTCTTCCATTGACGCAATGATTTGTGTGTAAGTCGTTATGAAATTTCAATAATAACCAGTATGTCCTAGAGTCGCATGTAACTAATTTACGTTCCTTGGCGGATCCAGATTGATGATAAAAAAAAAATTGGCAGGGTCAACCATCAACCCTTGTTTTAAAAAAAAATGTCCCAATAATATCGCATATGGTACACAAAAAATGCACTTCTTCAAATTCAAAAAAATATGATATTTTTTGTCGATATCTAACATGAAGCACAGACTCAAAACATGCTTCTTTACTAGTCCAAATATTGTCCATCATCAAAGTAAACCTCCAAGAATTTGTGGATGAATTCCTTAAACACTGCGATGACCACCCTAAAGAATATCGTAGGTGCATTCTTCAGCCCAAATGGCATGACTATATACTGAAGCGGTCCCCATTTAGTAGAAAAAGTGGTCTTACTTCTATCATTTGGCACAATCTTGATGTAATGGTAGCTTGAAAACCCATCTGTAAAGGACTAGGCCTGCTATCCTCCAACATTCTCTAAAACTTCATCAGTAAATGGTGTTGGGAATGGGTCATGCATGCATGCATCATTCAATTTTCTTAAATAAACACAAATTCTTATTTCTCCCTTAGTATTTTCTCCTACACTACCATTGGGCTTGCCCATTTATATTTTTCCACAAGTTCAATTATTTTAGTTGCGAGCATCTTATCAAGTTATTGCTTCACCTCTTCCTTATATTTTGGGTTTAGTCTATACAGCCGTTCTTTTACTGGCTTCACATCTGGCTTCAAAGTGATCTTTGTTACTACCAGATCGCCTACAATGCCTTTCAACTCAAAAACCTTTGTCGGAAATAGATATGGTACTCATCAAGTAATTTGGAAACCTTTCTTGCTGTACCTTCATCCCAGTAATCCTCAATATGTGCAAACTTGGGCTTCGCTTTTGAACCTATATTAAATTTCTTCATCTTGATAGGCTATGATATTTCAAGTATCTCAAGATCTGGTCCCGCAACCTCGCACATTCCTTCTGACTCAGGGATTTTTATTTTGCAGGGATCATCCTCACCTTCTTCTACGATTATATTATAGCATTCTAGAGCATGTTGCAATTTTACATTCTAGTCAGGCTGCACCCAAGTCGTAGGCTCTTTCAGGGTCTAAAAAATTGCTGCTTCAATCTCCTATAGTCTATCATCTATACAATTAAACCCATCTTTGAAACTAAAAGTCAGTAGGAATTTCTCCTCCATATCATGCCACTTAGCAGTGTCATGGCACAACTCCATTTCTAGATATCAATTCAGTGATATTACATCCAATGTATGATAAAATATGTGTACCCACTTTGGTTGAGGTTCTTTGCCCCATGCTCTAGCCCAATGAGCCAAATTTTCTTAAGGATCGTCCTTACCATTATATTTCTTGGCAAGCATTGTGTTTGCATAACCAAACCTAAGCCTCATCAATCAATGACACTCCCTCCAATCTCCTATATTATCTTTATGTGTGCCCCACCATCAGGTAGGCATAGCCCTCAAAGCTATATCCAAGGCCTAGAATCGCTGTTCTTCCAGTACATCTCAGTAAAACTCATTAAGAAATAAACTGACATCACCTATCCCATCATAATATGGTAAATTAGGTACCTCTAAAGATATGCATCAAAGAGATTTTGTCAATATATTACAATGAAGAGTAGAAACTTCGTGCAACTAGTTCTGCTAGTTCTCTAATTCTTCATCCGAGTCTGAATGACATGAACTACCCTTCTCCCAACTTATCCTCCCATCTATGGCAGGGTTGATCCAATCCTCATCTCACACAGTTAACTTATAGATGTGGTCAATATCTTCATCACTGTATTCTTCACAGATGGGTTATGTATATCACGCTCCTTCAAAGGGATCTAAAAGAACAACGAACCTGGTATCGTTCTTTTCAAACACCATACTTCTTCTCTGCAAATTGATTATCACATCCATATCGAAAGCCCAATCAAGTCCAAGTAATGCTAGATATGAATTGTTGTCATCCACAATCTCAATAACTTCAAAGTCTGCAACTATGCTTGCTCCTTCAATATCCACAACAATTCCATGAAATTGACCCATCAGGATGATCTTTTGCTGATTAGCCATGCGCAGCGGAATCGGTGACCATTGAAACTTGGGTTGCCCCATTCACTCCTAGGTTTTATTTGGCAATACATTTGCATTAGATCCCAAGTCAAGAATTACCTGATTCATTTCAAACAACCCGATCTTTGCAGTTAAACACATCTCATTGCCAGTTATTTTCTTATTTATGTTTTCCTTTTTCACTACACGTTTTTCAGGTTGTGAATTTTCATTACCAACATAATTATCAATTAGCTCTTGAAATCCTTATACTACTTTCTGATCCCTTAGAAACTTCATACAAGTCTACATAAAATAATTTAGAACAGTCAAATCAGGTTTCTCCATTGTGGTAGCGCCTTCAGAATTATTCTTTGTAGCACTAATTTGTTCCTGGATGTCGAAGTTCATGGGTCCATGAAACTCTTATTCTCTTCCATGAATATTTCTTTCTCCCTTTGCATATTGAACCCAATACTCTTCTCTCCTACCTTCCTAACCCATGCATCTGCCATAGGCTTTTTACCATTTGCTTTATCTTCTCATGTAGCCACACCACTTCAAGTTACTATATTAACGCTTGGATCATCCTCGTGCGATTCAGATCTCATCATTTGTGAATTCTACACAAGATGTTGATTCTTCTTTTCCTACATCTTAACCATTAAAACATGGAAATCCTCTATCACATGGTCAAACTGCCTACAATACTGATAGGAAGGGTGAGTGGGGTTCTGACAATATCGTGCAAAATTTCTAGCTTCGCCACAGTTATAGCATATGACCTAACCTTGACCTCATCCAACACCCCCTCCTCGACCACGTCCTCGACCTTGAAATCATTTGCAGGTTGTAGGTGAACCATAATCTTCCTACACCTGACCTTTAGTTTGCATCCAATATGTCAGAGTTTGATCCATTATCCAATCATAGCTATGGAAATCCTTCTCATCATGTCCTACTGATCAACAAAAGTTACAAAATAATTACCTTGGTGACTGAAAATATTTCTATAGCAAATAGTAGTGATCCGATTGGTGTTGGCTTAGACCCAAGTTCATAGTTAGTTGTGCTAACCAAGAAACCCTATACTATTGGCCCTTTTGGCAACGGTTTGCATAGCGCAAACCATAGTCTCACCTGAAATAATATTGGGGATTCTAGAACCATGTTTCTATATCGAGATGTGCTATGCCATGTGGCTGCAAGGTTTCTTCAGTTTAGGGCTTAATCCGACCTTAGCAAAGCGTTAACCTTATTGTTACAGTCGTAGATCTTTTTCCTACTTAACAGATTTGCAAGTTTCAAGTAACTAGTCTAACATGTATTATTCATCATATAAAACAATACTTGAACCTTTGAGATGAAATTATAGAAGAAATATACAAAAGCGAACCATAATCAAGCAAAACCAGAAAAACTACGTGAACATATAAAAATACATATATTTGTTCCAAATTCTTCTTTATTATTTCAATTCTTCACTGATACAATCTTCCTGACCCTACGCACGCAGTTGCAGGGGCCTGTGCACATAGTTGTAAACCTACCAAGTTCTCCACGCACATAGTTGTAGGAGCCTTCCCCTTCACTTGAATATAGAGAGATTTCACAATTACAAACTCCGATCATATCATAACATTAACTTCTTGTTTTGAATCACTAAGACATCCCTTTATATATGTTTTTCCCTTACAATACCATGGTCCGCAAACCATGGGAGGAGCTCAATATAGTCCAATTTATCCCATCCCTTTACAAAATAAGGGGATTTGACCTTCCCTAAAGCCTCCTTGACTCCTAGAACTCTGTTCGAATCATGCTTTACTCCTCAAAATGTGGAGAGTTTAGATGACTAGACAAAACTTAGGCCTAGTGGACCCCTACCCAACAGTTCCCCAACATAAAGATGTGACTCTTCCTTGAGTCACTTAACCCGTGCATCCTGAACCTTTTCTTTTCTTTAAGGATGCTATATGCCAAGTTCAATGGATGAAGTGTCTTTGTGCAGTGCATTGCATCATGCTGAACTTCTTCTACGGGCTTCTCTATCGTTGACCCTTCTGTTGCTAAATTGATTGTTCTCTGTGTTTGTTGCATCCTCTTCAACTTGGTCTCCACTATCTATGAGAGATAACAAGCCCCATCTCCCAAAAGATGTGTCCACATGGAAATTATCTGTGTCTTCCACCGCAGCTCATCAATTTTTCTTTGCAAAAGTGTTCCCTCCTGATGATAGGAAAAATCGTTGCACAAGTGTTAAGGTCTGCGTCATTGCTTTGAGCTTATTGAATTGCAGTTGTTTGTCTCAGATTTTTGCCTCAATATTCTATACATGTGGGTCCTCCTACATCAAGGCCCATATCTCCATCGTATCCTCAAAGATCTTACCATAGTCCTTGATTGTATTGACGATGTTTTCCATTTCGCCTTAATTGCAGGTTCGTGCTCCTCTCAAACTTCAGGTGGTGTGGTAGGCTGCAACTTCATCTGGATTTCTATAATCTACATGTGCATCTCAAAATTTGGTCCCATAACCTCACGTTGTCCTTTTGATTCAATGATGTTGATTTTGAGTGGATCCTTGTCGCCTTCTTCTGCAATTATATTATATCATTCTAGAGCATGTTGCAACTGAAAGTTCCAATCATGCTACATCCAAGTCATAGGCTCTTTCGGGGTCCAAAAAATTGTTGCTTTTATCTCCTGCAGTGCATCATCTATAAACTGAAACCTATCCTTGAAACTAAAATTAAATATGAATCTTTCCTTCATATCTTACTAGTCAACAATGCCATGGTGCAACTCTGTTTCCAGATACCAATTCATTGGTATTACATCCAAAGTGTGATAAAATATGTGTACCCACTTTGGTTGAGGTTCTTTGCCCCATGCTTTGGCCCAATGAGCCTAGTTTTCTCAAGGATCATCCTTACCATTACATTTCTCAGCGATCCTTGTGTTTAGATAACCAAACCTAAGCCTTATCAATCAGTTGTATTCCCTCCAATCTCCTATATTATCTTTATGTGTGCCCCACCATCATGCAGATGTAGCCCTCAATGATATATCCAAGGCCTTGAATCATTGTTCTTCCAGTAAATACCTTTCAAAATCATCAAGGAATAAACTTACATCACCTATCCCATCATAATATGGAAAATTACATTCCTCAATGGATATGCAGCGAAGGGATTTTGTCAATCTATTACAACACATAGTAGAAACTTCATGCAACTGGTTCTCCCAGCTCTCTAATTCTTCATTTGAGTCTGAATGACATGAACTATCCTTATCCCAACTTATCCTCCCATCTGCAGCAGGTTGATCCAATCCTCATCTCGTGAATTTAACTTATAGAAGTGGTCAATACCTTCATCACCGTAGTATTCACAAACAGGTTTTGTATATCGTGCTCCTTCAGAGGGATCTAAAGGAACAATGACCCTGGTTCTATTCTTTTTAAACACCATACTTCTTCTTTTCAAATTTATTATCACATACATATCAAAAGCCCAATTAAGTCCAAGTAATGCTAGATATGGATTATTGTCATCCACAATCTCAATAACTGCAAAGTTTGCAACTACACTTTCTCCTTCAATATCCACAAAAATTCCATGCAATTGACTCATTGGGATGATATTCTGTTGATTGGCCATACGCAACTAAATCGATGACCATTTTAAGTCGGGTTGACCTATTCGCTCCCAAGTTTGCTTCGAAAATGCATTTGCATCAGACCCCAGGTCAAGAATTACTTGATCCATTTCAAACTCACCGATCTATACAGTTAATCGCATCTCCCGACTAGTTCTTTTATTATTTATGTTTACCTTTTTCACTGCGCATTTTTCAGGATATGAATTTTCTTTACCATGTAGTTATCAATTAGCTCTTGCAATCCTTCTACTGCTTTCTAATCCCTTAGTAACTTCATACAGGTCTGCAGAAAATACTTCAAAATGATTGGATCAGGGTTCTTTGTCATGGTAGCGCCTTCAGAATTATTCTTCCGTGGCACTAATTGTGTCATCGATGTCAAATCTCCCAGTTCCATGAAACTCTTATTTTCTTCCATGAAGGTTCATTTCTCACTCTGCATATTGAACCCATTACTCTTCTCTCTTGCCTTCCTAACCCATGCACCCACCACAGGGTTTTTAACCTCTACTTTATAGTCTGCTATAGTCACACCACTTCAAGTTAATATATTAACGCTTGAATTATCCTCGCATGGTTTGGATCTCATCATTTGTAAATTCTACGTAGGTTGTTGATTCTTCTTTTCTTTCATATTAGCCATTAAAATAGAGCAATCCTCTATCACATGGTCAAATTGTATACAATACTAACATGAAGGGTGAGTGGGGTTCTGATACTCCCATGCAAAATTTCTAGCTTCACCACAGTTATAGCATATGATATAACCATGACCTCATCCAGTGCCTCCTCCTCAACCACATCCTCGACCCTGAATCCTCTGTGGGCCATAGGTGAACCGTGATCTTCCTGCACATGGCCTTGAACTTGCATCCTATATGTCAGAGTTCAATCGATCATCAAATCATAGTTGTGAAAATCCTTCTCGTCATGTCCTACAGATCAACAAAAGTTACAAAATAATTTCCTTGGTGACTGCACATATTTCTGTAACAAATAACAGTGATCATGTGGGTGCTAGCCTGCAACTCGACAAATACTACACTAGACACTCGGTCCAGTACTTGTTCTAGCACTAGGCTCTGACTTCATAGGATTGGGACATTCGGCAACCACATAATCGCGATAAACAAGACACTGGTCCTTATAGTGACCCTCCACTTTACACTTCATACACCAAACTTCTGAGCGCATCTTAGACCACGCTTCCTTTCTTTTATTGAAATCTTTCAGCTCCATATGCAAGCTTGTTAATTAGGATTGTATCTATTGAACCCCTATGTGAGTGATCCAAAATGGATCTAATATAGACTTCTAAGTCTATGAATTTTCCTCATAGAGGAAAATGAAAGTCAAAGGATGCTTCTAAAAATAGCCTCATTGCAGAGATATCTTCATTGTGAATCTAACACAATTTGAATGGGCTAAAACAGACTTCGGATGAAGAAGTTATTGTAAAAAGAAACTTTCTCACTATCCTTAGAAAAGGAGGACTTAAAGCAAGGGCGAAAGGACTCCCCGATTGTGATCTCTGATATATCGCATCAGAGGAAAGCCTTCATGAGATATCAGAACCCCCGCAAAGTCGATTGCAATTACGATTAAAGCGATAAGCCGATCAGTGACTGTGATGGGTGACCTATGATTGCAATGATCAGATTGGCAGATCGACATCGGTGATATATATAGATATTGCATCGGAACCATACAGTGGGTGTCGCATAGACCTTGGGCCATTGGACAATGCGACATGGGATTATGCAACTGTGCAATATGTGATGGTGCCAATTGGCAATCGGTGGATCGCATCACAAGAATACAAAGGGTCGTTGACATATGACATATGCGACATTCGATTGGGCCGATAGCGATACGTCGATGTGATCAGCGATCAACGATCGGTGAATCCCCAATACAAAGGGCCAATGCACATATGATTGTGATATGCGATAAAGAGCGTAGACCTGATAAGTTTATAAGCGCAATTTCATATAATTTGAAATCTAGATTTACGAGATTTCTTTATATTTCCGTGTATTTTGGTTTTTTGCCATACGCAATGCAATTTGTGATATTGTGATAGAATGATGAACCCGAGAGGATTATAGGGGTGGTTGGATATATTTGAAGTCTGGCTTAAAGGCTCGTAATGTGTTTTCGCGAGTTGTTCATGTGTTTTCCATTATATTTCTATTTCCGGGATTAAGGCAGGAGAAAGGCCGCTAGTTCCTTTTCAATTGAAAACTGCTCCTATTCTTAAGGCGTTTTGTTCCACGCTATTATGGGGCATTGTGGAACAAGAATGTGTTATGGAAAATGCAGAGAGCTACAAAGATGGAAGGGAATGATTCCTCATGATTGGGGACACGTGAATGGACAGAAGCCATAGAGCCAGAGAAGCTTAAGAGCTGAGAGCCAGAGAGCGCACAGAGGCTGAGAGTAAAAAAAGAAGACACATAGAGAGAAGGTGGAGGCAGATTAATGTGCAGAGGCAGTTTGGAGAAGCCCAAAGCTATTTGAATGCTGAGGAATCCAAAGGAAAAGCTCAATATATGCCAAGAGGGCAGTCTATGGAGTGAGGAAGGCTTGAGCAAAGCAAAAGTCTAGGTGAATGCTCAAAGGGAAGCTCAGAGACCCGCAGAGTTAGAACGCTTGATAGAGGCATAGCCACTAGAGGTTAGAGGCAAATCTACAAAGCCAGAGAGCTCAAATGGACTTCTAAAGAGCCATGAAGTTGCAAGGAAGTTCAGAACAACAAAGAGATTGAAATGATCAAGCTGTTGCGAGTGACTATTGTACTAAAGAAAGAAGAAGGATTCCAAAGACAATACATAATTCTTAGGGAGTCAAAGAGGGTAGAAGCTCAAGAAGCTCAGAGTATTGACTGAAGGAATAATGTCCAGAAAAGTCTAGATCTGTCTACAGCTAAAGGACAACCAAGGGTATGATGCTATTCTAAGCCCGTAGGTATAGTTGTAAACCTATGGAGTTAAGAGTGGAACTTGTAAAGAAGCATTACCATAATCCCAAAGAGTCTAGTCGAGTTAATTAGAGCTCAAAGAAACGTAGCCCAAGAGGTTTGGGTGAACTCCTAACTATATCATTATCTTACGTGTTTGTTGATTTTCTGCTTTATTTACTGTTATGTGTGTTTAAATATCAGCATAAGCAAATGAACATAAGAACTAGAATAGTCTAAAAACAAATACGAGCATACACCTATTTCAACTTCTTAATTCTGCATTTATCAATCGTAAGCATAGATATTGGGAATATATAAGCTTTAGAGTTGGAGAGGTTCTTGTAAGTTTGACAAGAAGCCTTCAGTTCCCCATTTCAGATCAAGTGGTATCAGAGCTAGTTATTCGAAGCATCAAGTTGATTAACCCCACCTTCAAAGAAGGTTATATCAGAGTAAGTTATACTAGAGCAGGTTGTATCATGGTGCAAGTGGTATCAGATCAGAATTCTTGATTGATAGAGCAATCTATATGTTTGTTTGACTTGAAAGGTGTTCAAACTGTTAGATTCGGTCCGGTCAGTCCTCCGTCAGAGATCAAAACTCTTTATGCATTTCATGTTTAGGTGTCCCACTCCATTCACCCAGCTGCATTCCGCTAGGGGCATGCCATAATCTGACGGAGAAGGTCATGGTAGTCATTCCCCCTCATGTCTGGCTCCTGCTGGCTCAAGTCTTTTGTCAATAATAATCAAAGTCCATGACAGTCAAAGTCTGGTCCTTTAAAGGACAAAAGTCATTTCAATGTTTAGGTCTAGGGATGCATCAATTTGGTCTTTGAAACATGTCTAGTAAAGCCATGCAGGCCAGCGTGAGGCCCTTACACAGTTATGGTTCAGAGAGCTTCATCGTCATGTGGATAGACTTCGACTCTTCTTCAAAACTCTATTTTGGAGAAAAGTCAAACAGTGTCATTTATGACAAAATTTTCAAAAAAGTTGTCAGTTGATTTCTTTATATGCAGTCATGGTTTCCGTGGCCAAATTTACTGTCATGCAATCCCTGCAAAGAGTGCCAAAAATTTCATCATTTGAGCTAAAATTTCAAAGGAAAAGTGAAAATCAATGTGTTTTAAAGTCAGTGAAAAACTGTCAAAACACAACATTAGAAAATTGGGTTTTCAAGGAAGCAAAAATTAAACCCATTTCTCCCAAGGCTATATACACAAGTTTTCATAAAAATCAAAGGCATTGTGCTATTACAAGCCTTGCAGAAATGTTGCAAAGGTGTGAGTGTGCAATTGTGAGTGTTTGAGGGAGTTGGAGGCTGTTTCAAGTGGCGCGGCACATATACCCAAGAGTGCAGCGCACACAGAGCCTGCCCGCAGTTGAAATTTTCCAAAGGCGCGACGGATACCCAGGGCGCGACGCACACAGACAAAGGGCCGAAACAAGTGCCCAATCACTTCCAAATTTTGGTGAAGCCTATCAAATTGAGAGGTAGGCCTTATAAAAACACTTGTTCATCAAATTTTGTCAATGACATGGTGTTTATAGAGATGTTTGAATGCCACCAAATGCATAAAATCAACCATAAGAAATCACTAAGAACCATGATGGCTAGGGTTGTTAAAACATGTTGTTAGTGCCAAGGTTTCATGTTGGCATTATGAGACAAGTGTTGTCCTTGATGGAAACTCATCTCAGATGATAAATTATAGTGCAACAAAGTTCATGCACTTTCATGAAGATAAAAAATTATTTCATGTAGAGAAAAGTTCACGCACTTTTATGTGGAGAAAAGTTTATTTCATGTAAAATGTTCACGCACTTTTACGCGGAGAAAAGTTTATTTCATGTGGAGAAAAGTTCACGCACTTTTATGCGGAGAAAAGTTTATTTCATGTGGAGAAAAAGTTCACGCACTTTTATGCGGAGAAAAGTTTATTTCATGTAGAAAAAAGTTCACGCACTTTTATGTGGAGAAAATTTCACGCACTTTTATGTGGAGAAAATTTTTATTTCATTTGGAGAAAAATTCTATTTCATGTGGAGAAAATTTCACGCACTTTTATGTGGAGAAAAGTTCACGCACTTTCATGGTTGGTTCATGGTATTGGTCCGACAGTTTTTTGATCCTATGGTTTTGGTCCGTGGTATTGCATCCAAAAGTGTTGCTCCCAAGTATTGGGTTCACGGTATTGTGTTATTATGGTTTTGGACCATGGTATTGTGAAAGGCCTAAGACTATAAAAGGGGAAGGAGATCATTTGGCAAAGCATCATCTGAATTATTGAATATATGATAAAGTGCTAGATTTGGAATACTATGATTGGGTTATGGTGCAAATTTGGATCTGAGCTAAAGAGGGATCTCACTGGTTGATGGAGAACAAGATCTAAGGATAGATCGGGATCAAATGGTTTGAAATGAACTATCTCTATATATTTGATTATTCTTATTCTAGATCTATATACTGACGCTTGTAATGATCTGATCTGGGTATAACTTAAGTTTAAAATCGCTGCAAGTCATGTTTGAATATTTATAGATCTGTACGCGGGTTGGCTTTGGTGTAAGCATGTATGTATGCAGGTTTGGTTCATTATAGTAGCGTATACAATTTGAGCTATGATATTTGAAGTCACAGGTGGTTCTGGTTGTTGATGGGTTCTGATGACAGTTTGAAGGTGTCAGTATTCTGCATATCTTGTTTGGTTGATTGTGTTTAGCTTCAGTATTGATGGATGAGAACTAATATTGGATCAGGATCATAATGCTCATATTTATGTGATTGTGGACTAGAGATCTGGGTTGCTACACATATATTATCCTTGTATATGTATTTGATCTGGTGTTGGGTGATTAGAAGAATTGACTTGTTAGTTGCTTCAATATATTTAATGGTCAGTATGAATTGGATGAAACGTGCCTTTCAGATTGTTGTTGTGCTTCAGGTTTTCCAGTATGAAAATGTATGAAACGTGGTACGAAGGAGAAGATTTTTTTTTTTTTTTTTTTGAGCCGCACCTCGTACTAGTATGCTAGCTAGTAACACAGCTTAAGGGGGTGGTAGCTCTTCCATACTGTTGCGAGCATTATAACAGGTTCAGCCTGCGTACTAGTAATGATCGGCTAGTAAAAACTATGGGGTTGTAGCTCTCTGATAGAAGCTGTGTATGGTATAAGACTACAAACCAGTAAAGAAATAATTGTAAAGGATTTTCTTATTGAAGAAGATTGAGAATGGACTTGCAGCAGGTGGTTTCCTTCCACATTGGGTTTCCACCTATATCATGGTGTTATGTGTGTGGTTTATGTGTGATGATCTGTTCTATTACTGCACCTGTTATGTTAATATGGTTGTAATGTTTCCTATGCACTCATTACGGATCAACTACTGGATATAAGAAGTTGTGGAAGTAAGCATATATGAATCTGAATATGGAAATGAAAAGCTTATTAATGTAATCCCCCCCCCCCCCCCCTCTCAGTATTATTTCCAACACCTGGGCTCTGGGCCTGAAAAACTGGCTTAATTCTTGGGGTTGTTGGCACAAAACTGGAAAGTTTGGTCCATAGTCGTTGGCAGGCAGGCCCGTGAGAGAGAATTTATGTCTTTGGTTACCCTATTGCCCATATCATGAGAGTGAATATGGCCTAAGAGGTCCAAAACAACAGTGGGAACCAGGGACAGCCTGTCTGGGTGGCTAACTTGTCTCTTGAGGATTCTGTTGATGACGTTAAATGACCGTGTGTGATTTTATGTCGATTCTACTTCCTTAAGGTTACCTAGGAGGTTGAATCTGATCATAGTAGCATCTCACCTCATGTTTACCCCGGTTGGAATGGTTACTTGGGTGGATGTGGGAGGAGGGTGTTACATAGTGGTATTAGAGCATGGTTCAACTCTCAGACTGGATTGGGTTGAATGTGTTAGTCATGCATGCATGTCAGTTCCATGTGTGTCCCTTACACTTGTATACTTGTTGCATTTTCTTGATGTTTGATTAGGGTTGTAGTATGGTTATCATGGAGAATTTGATGTTGATTTCGTGAAGAATATTTGACATGAGTATGTAACGTATTGTATATGGTTATTTGTAGCTTACATGTTGATTTTATGTTACCTACTTACATCCTTGTATTTTAGGTTACATTTGGAATGTTTTGATTACATGCATCAGTCTTGTAGGTTGATTGCAAGAACTAATCAATTATGTTCGATTACATGCATTTATGTGTATTTTTAGTTAGCTAGGCATTGCTTATGCATATTGTCGGTTGCATGTATCAATGTGTATAATGGAGTAATGGTTATTGTCATGCATGAGCTCATAACATGAATTATTGATATGGCCTTGCATTGATGACTGGATCCTAGTTAGAATGATGTTTATGTGTTGATACATTTACTTACGTATGTTGATATGTTGTTATGATTATGTTATATAGGTATCACGCTGATTTGGTGATCTTGAAGACAAGGTATCCTCCCCGAGCTATACTGAGGTAAGTTGATTTATTGTGATTTGGTTTATCTGACATATTATGCATTGTAGGAAGAGAAAGATCAAATGGCTAGAAAGGTGGTAGATTACGTAGAATATCCCTATGCATTAGATGAGCAACATGGTGTGGGGCATACTTCTGATTTGAACGATAAATTGAGAAGCTTGAAGGAAGAGTTAAGGAGTTATAAGGCGGATAATGATCGGATCATACAGGCACAAGAGAAGCAAGCAAATGTCAATGCTATATTTCTTCAGAGTTTGTCACAACTACAGCAACAAGGGTTGCTTTAGATCAGTCATGCACATGAGGATGGGACTAGTGGAGCATATGGGAGTAGATCTCTTGGTAGACATAGGTCGGATTGATCGGACATAGTGAGAGGTGGGACGTTTTGGATACTCTGGAAAGGAGGGGTGATGAGTACAAGTATTATTCTAGTTATGGTTCTTATTGACATCATGATCATCGTCTCTATCATCCTTATAGGAGGAATGATAGGGGATGCTTGCCGAATGAATTCAAGAAAGAAAAAACACCTACTTTTGATGGAGATGTGAAGAAGCCGAAAGATGTAGAGGCTTGGATACTTGGGATGAACAAATTATTTGAGTTGAATGAGTACACAAATAACATGAAGGCTAGAATAGCTATCTTCATCTTGAAAGGTAAAACATACATCTGGTGGGAATATTTTAAGCGTGTTCTATACATCAGGATAGATGACTTGAGTTGGTGGAAATTTAAGAGGATTTTCAGGAAGAAGTGCTTTTCAGAAAGATACTACGACAGTAAGGATAAATAATTCTATGAGTTAAAGATGGGATCAATGCCAGATGAAGAGTACATGATCAAGTTTCCGGAACTATTGATGTATGTACCTTATCTTAATGATGATAAGGCTAAAGTTCAAAGATTTTTCAGTGGTTTTCCATTAACATTTAGAGATCGGATTGAGTATGATGAGCCTCAGTCACTTGAGGAAGTTAGTGGGAAAATGAAGGATTGCTATGAGCAATCAAAGCGTAAGAATGAATATCAGCATGGATGGAAGGTAAGCTCTGTGATCAAGTTATTTCTATTTTGATTGACCCTGGATATAATTATAGCTATGTTAGGCTTGACTTGGTGGATAAGTGTGTTTGAATAAGGAATTGCATGCAAAGTCTTGGTCAATGCATTTGTTTATAGGTACAAACAAGCGAGTTCATCATTAGGTGAGATTTTGCGCATTTGATTTAAATGGTATGCCTACAACAACACATTTGAATTGTGTTACCATTGGGATCATATAGTATGTTGTTGGGCATGGATTGGTTGTATCTGCATAGAACCAAGGTTGACTATTATGACAAAGCTATTGAGTGCATTGATGACAATGGAGAACCAAGATTCTTGCAAGGTAAGAAGAAAGCCACATTAGTTTGGATGGTGACATCCAAGCAAGCAAAGCGTAGTTGTAGGAAAGGGTGCAAGATATTTGTAGTACACATTTCTACACATTTCTAGTGATAGGGGTAAGGAGGCTAAGGATGGAGATGTGTTGAACAAGTACCCAATTTTGCAGCAATTTCATGATGTATTCCTTGAGGAAATTACAGAGTTTCCACCTCACAGGGAGATATAATTTTCGAGTAAGTTAGTACTAGGGGCATCTCCAGCATCGAAATCACCTTACAAGATGAGCACGCCTGAGTTGGTTGAGTTAAAATTGTAGCTGAAGGAAATGTTGGAAATAGGATACATTAGGCCAAGTGTATCACCTTGGGGCACACCTGTCTTATTTGTGAGGAAGAATGATGGTACCCTCATATTATGCATTGATTGTAGGTAGTTGAACAAAGTGACTATCAAGAACACATATCCTTTGCCGAGGATTGATGACTTGTTCGATCAGCTGAAGGGAGTAACAATGTTCTCAAAGATTGACTTGAGATTCAGATACCATCACATACACATTAAAGAGGAGGACATTTGCAAGACTACATTCAGGACTAGGTATGGGCATTATGAGTTTGTTGTCATTCCATTTTTCTTAACTAATGCTCCAGCTACATTCATGTGTTTGATGAATAGTGTGTTGCGTCCGTATTTGGATAAGTTTGGTATTGTGTTTATTGATGATATACTGGTATATTTTAACAATTAGGAAGAGTATGTCGAGCATTTAGCAGCAATATTGAGATTGTTAAGGGGCACTCGTTCTATGCTAAGCTCAACAAGTGTATTTTATTTCAGACTGAGGTGCACTACTTGGGACATGTTGTCTCCAAAGAGGGCATTGCAGTAGATCCAGATAAGATAAGGGCCATCATGGAGTGGGTAGCTTCCAAGAATGTGGATGAGGTGAGATATTTCATGGGTCTGGCAGACTATTATAGGAGGTTCATCAAGAACTTCTCACAGATTTCTTATCCCATTACATCATTGCAAAGGAAAGGTAAGAAGTTCGAATGGACAGAGGAGTGTGAAGCTAGCTTAGAGAAACTTAAGCAGTTTTTGATGCATGCACCATTACTACAAATTGCAGACCCAGACAAAGAGTTTGTGGTATGTGCAGATGCTTGCAAGAGAGGGCTTGGTGGAGTCCTTATGCAGGATGGACAGGTGGTATGTTATGAGTCCCAGAAACTAACGAGCACGAGTAGAACTACCTGACACATGAACTTGAGTTACCAGTGATTATACATGCACTAAATCTGTGGAGGCACTATCTTCTTGGCATGCAGTTTGTGCTTATGATTTGTTTGACCAACCAAATCTAAACGCCAGGAAGGATAGATGGTTGGCCACAATCAACGAGTTTGATTTCAAGATCAAGTACATCAAAGGTAAAGAGAACAGGGTGATAGATGCTCTCAGTAGATTTGTACAGGCACATCACTTGGTAGCTATGAGCTCCTATGGGACAAACTCATAGGATGGGATCTTGTAGGCAAGACAATAGGATGTCAAATATATGGAGATTGTGCACAGGTTGCAGTAGGATGATAGTACATGTATAGGTACAGGTCATGAGACAGGTATAGGTATAGGTGTAGGTACATGTACATGTAGTGGTACAGTTACATGTGCAACTACAGCTTCAGGTGCACAGGGCATGGATTATTGTCTTACAACAGATGGATTGATTAGGTTCTGAGACATGATATATATACCGGATAATAGTGAGACCAAGAAGATGACCTTGAGGGAGTTTCATGTGAAACAATATTTAGGTCACCCAAGTTATTAGAAGACACTGACAACAGTGAAGAGATACTATTATTGGTTGAACTTGAAGAGGGATGTAGCATATTTTTTGGCTAGATGCTTCGACTGTCAGCGAGTGAAGTAGAGTGTAAACATCGAGGTGGACTACTACAGCCGGTTGAGATTCCAAAATGGAAATGGGAGGTCATTTCCATGGATTTCATTACAGGTTTTCCAAAGACAACGAAGAAGCATGATTCCATCATGGTCATTTTGGACAGGTTAACAAAGGTTGCACACTTCATTCTGGTGAAGTCTACGTTCTCAGATAGTGATGTGGCACATGTGTTCATTAGATATGTGGTTAGAATACATGGTGTTTTGAAGAAGATTGTGTCAGACAGGGATGTGAAGTTCACTTCTGAGTTTTGGAAGGAGTTGTTTGCAAGTTTGGGCATCGAGTTGGCCTTCAACACAACTTATCATCCGCGGACAAGTGGACAGACAAAGAGGATCAACATGATATTGGAGGATATGTTGAGGATATATGTGATGCATCAATAGAGGAAGTGGGAAGAGAATCTCCCTTTGGTAGAATTTGCATACAACAATGGTTATCAGGAGTTGTTGAGGATGAGTCCTTTTGAGGCGTTGTATGGGTAGTGTTGTAACACTCCCATTAGTTGGAGTGATTCGGTTAGCAGAGTATTGATGGGACTAGATATGTTGGTAGACATGAAATGGGAGATGCAGGTGATCAAGAAGAATCTCAAAGCAACATAGGATATGCATAAGAGTTATGCATATAGGAACATGTTGTTCAAGGAGTTCCAGGTTGGGGAATATGTGTACTTGCACATCAAACCAAAGAAGAGATCCTTGTGGATTAGCTCATGTGCCAAGATGGCACCACAGTTTTGTGGACTCTTCAGTATCATTGAGAGGATTGGGCCTGTAGCCTATTGAATTGCACTGCCTCTGACATTGAAAGTCCATGATGTTTTCCATGTGTCATTTCTTAAGAATTATGTTAAAGATGTTGATCATGTGATTGACTAGTTTGTATTGCAGGTGGAACCAGATGGAGAATTATAGCCAAGCCTCAGTGTATATTGTAGAAAAAGGTGCTCATGCTCCAAAACTGAGAAATCAAGCAAGTTAAAGTGCAGTGGAAGCACTTTGGGCCTGATGAAGCTACATGGGAGATGTTGGATCAGATGTTCACCATGTGTCCTTCCTTGTTTGCCAGTTGAGGAAAACCAGCTTTCATATGGTGGTTTGGTGATTTCTTATGGTGGTCTGTAGTTTCTTATGATGGTTTGGTAGTTTCTTTATGGTGGTTTAGTATTTTTTTTTTATGTTGGTTTAGTATATGCTTTCTGGTGATCGATATATGCTTATGATGGTTGATATATGCTGTATGATGTTTTCATATATGCTTAGATATGATGATTAGTATATGTTTGATATATGTTTTGGTATATGATTTGGCATATGTTTTGGTATTTATATTTTTGATGATGTAGCTATATGTATACCCATGTATGGATGTAAATACCTTAATGAGCTATGTTATAAAGTTCCACATGCCGTATGTTGTCATGTTTTCATGATGTTCCTTTCTCTTGAGCAAATATTTCATTCTAAATATTGCATTGAGTTGTGCTATAAAGCTCCATGAGTAGTATGTCCTCTTTCAATAGGTTGTTGAGGTATATGCTTGGTTGAACACTGAGGATGGTGTCCCCAAAGGGGGAGGTTTTTGTAACAACCCTGATGAAAATTTCATGTAATAAAAGTTAAAAGCAATAACCACAGATGAATGGGACACTTATTCCAACCTAAATGTTGGGCAAGGCATCCCAAAGCTCCATGAGCAGTATGTCCTCTTTCAATAGTTTGTTGAGGTATATGCTTGGTTGAACACTGAGGATGGTGTCCCCAAAGGGGGAGGGTTTTGTAACAACCCTGATGAAAATTTCATGTAATAAAAGTTAAAAGCAATAGCCATGAATGAATGGGACACTTATTCCAACCTAAATGTTGGGCAAGACATCCCAAGGGGTGTTCATTTGGTTCTTTATGGCTAAGGAAATTGGCAAAGACAATGGATAAGGCTTTGGAAAGGAAAAATTGCATTTTTGCACAACTATTTATTAAAATAATGGAAAGTAGGAGAAAAAGGAGGTGAAAGGTCACAAGTTGCATGCGAGGAGGAAAATGAAGGAAAATAGAGGCCTCATTCATAAAAAGGCTTATGATGATCAGTTGGTAACCTTTTGTCAAATCAACCTTTTGTCAGTTTAGTGTTGGAACTCTTTCATTATTCTCTCTCTCTCTCTCATACTCTTGGACACTTAGAGTTTTCTTGGAGCACTTTGGCATTGGAGCAAGAAAGGAAAAGAAGGTAAGAGGAAGAAAATATCAAGTAGGGAAAGGCAAGATCAAGCAACTATAACAGGCTTCATTGTAGGTATCGACTTGCATGTGCATTTTCCTTGCTAAATTTGGCATGCATGGGATTGCATGTGTTTCTTTTCTACCATGGCATGGGTTTTTCCAGGTGTGATAGTATTTTCAGCCTAGCCTTGCCATTTCCTGATAGCTTTGATGAGATAGGTTCTCTCATTCGGTTGATGTGGGATGGCCGGATTAGATTCGAAGCTGAGTGGGGTGGATCTATGAATTGATAAACACATGGTGTAGTGGTCCCTGAACCAGACTGAGGATGCAAGAAGCGAATGGCCTAGTAACCCTTCAACCGAACTGTGGGTTATGGTAAAGGCAGATTGTGTGACTCGATGGGCCTAGGAATCCTTGCTGATGAATGGCGAGATATACGGTAAAGCCAAGAGGTGGATTTTCTCTCCACTGGGCCTAGTGATTATGGGATGGAATGCATGGTAATGACTGGAGAGTATGTCTCGGTGTAGGGCCTAGTGATCCTTGGATTAGACTGTGGATGCACGGTAAATCCCGAGAGACTGGGAGGCACTCAAATTCCTCACGGTGTAGGCAAAGAACTCCGGTGGCATCCACATTGATTGGTGTTTTTGATGTGTTCTATGAGTCCCACATTTAAGCTTGGAATATGTTATAAGGGTGATTGGCTAAAGAGAGACCTGTATTTATGTTCTTATTATGATGGTTATAAGTACATTTTATGACAACAATTATGTTTGGCACTCAGCGTGTTTTTACTTGTATTGAATTTATATTGTATCTATGACCTAATAATTGATAAGGTAGCAAAAGACATGAGGAAACAATGGTTCATGGCGATTCTCAGATAAGTATGGGATCCCCACACTTAATTATGTTATTTACACTTGTAGATTACATGTTGACAATATGTTTGATGAAATGTTTGTCATGACTAGTAGGGTTCTGGCTAAGGTCTTGATCAACTATTTAATTTTGCATCATTTTTTCCATGTACTTTACTTGATTTTGATATTCATTCCATTCTATGCAGTGGCGTGGGCTCTGGGCTTGAAAAAGTGGCTTAATTCCTGGGGATACTGGCATAGAACTGGAAATTTTGGTCCACAGTCACTGGCAGGCAAGCCTATGAGAGAAACTTTAGGTCTTTGGTCACCCTCTTGCCCATAACATGAGAGCGACTATGGCCTAAGAGGTCCAAAACAATAGTGGGATCTAGGGGCAGGCTGTTTGAGTGGCTGACTTGTCTCCTGAGGGTTCTGTTGATGATTTTACATGATTGTGTGTGATTTTCCATCGATTTCACTTCCTTAAGGTTACTTAGGAGGTCGAATATGATCATAGTATCCTCTCATCTCATGTTTACGTTGGTTGGCATGGTTACTTGGGTGGATGTGGGAGGAGGGTGCTACAAACATGATATCATCGAAGGGTTATTTGGCATTATGCCTATGTAACCACACCCATAATAAACCTTTTAAATAAAAATGCATTCTAATGGGATGATAAGGCATAAATATTTTTTGAATTCTTAAAATAGATTATGTCTACTACTTCATGCTAACAACTCTATATTTTTCTAAACCTTTTGTAAACGAATATGATGTTTCAAGTTTCAGAATTGGGGAAATGTTGATGTGAGATGGTCATCCTATAACATTTGAAAGTAGGAATCTCAATAAAATATAATGCTTAAAATCTACATTTGTAAAATAAATGCTCACCATTATTCATGCTATAGCCAAATGACGACAATATCTTCTGAGAAGCATGTTTTTGATACAAACAGATCACAATAGTGTTCAAAACCTTCTTCAACAAAAAACAGTTTCTACAGATCAACATAAATGTATCGATTTTTTATTTTTATTTTTATTTTTTATTTTTTTATTTTTTTATTTTTATTTTTATTTTTTTATTTTTATTTTTATTTTTTTATTTAATTTTTATTTTTTTAATTTATTTTATTTTTTTATTATTTTATTATTATTTATTTATTATTATTTATTTTTATTTATTTTTATTTTTTATTATTTTTATTATTTATTTTTAATTATTTTATTTTTATTATTTTTATTATTTTTATTTATTTATTTAATTTATTTATTTATTTATTTATTTAATTTTTAATTTTTATTTTTTATCGAAATATTATATAAGAAAGGGAAGGAAAATATAGCAATAAATGCTCTCTCATGAAAAGACAAAGAGTCACCATCACTTGTGGTTTCAATTGTAGTTACATAATGGCTCAATGAAATTCAAAGTGAATATGCAAAAGATCCAAAAATATGTGCTATAATCAATAATCCTGTTCAAAATTCAAAATTCAAATGGAAAAATGACATTCTCTAGTATAAAGGAAGAATTTACCTAAGCCCAACTTCATGATTTAAATCCAAAGTTCTCAAGGAATCGCATGACTTGCCAATTATAGGATATGTGGGTTTCTTTAAAACCCATTATAATGCATGCTAGTAATTTTTTTGGAAAGGGATGAATATGGTATTCAAAAGTATGTGGCAGAGTGTAATCAATGCTAAAGAAATAAAAATGAAAACACTATGACTATCAAATTGCTCAATCCCCTATTTATTCCAATTAAAAAGTGGGAAGAAATATCGATGGAATTAATTTACCTATGTTACATGGAAAGGTAAAAATTCTCGTAGTAGTCATTAGACTCACAAAGTATGCACACTTCATGGGAGTAAAGAAATCAAACTTCACAAAAATAATCACTAAATTATTCTGGAAAAAAGTCTACAAATTGCATGGATTTCCAAAAATCATAGTTAGTGATAGAGATACCAAATTTAAAGGGAGCTTCTGAAAGGAATTTTTCAGATAGATTAGAACATACCTCAACATGAGTTCAAATTATCTCCCAAAACAATCAATCAAATAGAAATTGCCAATAAATGTTTGGAAGCTTACCTTCATTTTTATGTAACATACAAACAAAATAAGAAGTTTTAACGGTTACACATTATTGAATGGTGACATAACTCTACATATCACACTTCAACTAAAATGACTCCATTTTAATTTCTTTGTGGTTATAAGCCCCTGTTGACGGTGTTAGAAAATTTTCAACCAAGGGGTCTCCCTGATATGAAGTCCCAATTAGACCTCACATCATTTGGAGTAGGAGCCCCAGTTGGAAATATTGAAAAATGCAACAAGAAAGCCTCAATTTGATTTTGCCTTGGTCAAATTGAGAAAATTCAAATTTCCACATCAACAGAAAACTTAGATGCAATTAACTTGTGTGACATGGATTTTGTCACCGAGTTAGCTCAGTAAATTCAAGTTAGAGGAGCTAGAGTTCAATTTTTTTCCCCTGGTAAAATTCGTAATTTTATTAAAAATAACAAAATTACATTTTGTAGATGCAGAAGTGCATATGCAAAAAACAACACCAAAGACTGCTATCTTGAACAAAAAATTAACCAGAAAGGAGTAATGTACATATCGGGAGGAAGTTATGTTTTCCTCCCTTTTTTCTTCTCAACCTTTCGCCACTCCCCTTGAGTCTGTGAGGACAAAAAAATAACGAGAGAAGAGTCCACCACAGTGCAAGGATTGTCCTTGTCTCTATCATAGTGTTATGGAGAATGATGTCTTTTGGCTCTGCTGGTGTCTACTATATCTGATATCTTCTCCGGCAAAGAGTCCATCATTTCCTGTGCTGCATGTTCTCAGATTCTGGCAACTTGTGTATCTGATTGTTTGTTATTGGGATGGTAACCACATCATCTTCCCCAATAGGATCATCATCATGATCAGGTTGAGGGTTAATTGCCTCCTCGTCCTCTGTTTCTTCTTCTGGATTCACTGTGTGTTGCCAACCTCTTGGTTTTTGTGCTTGTTTCTTGTTTCTTCTGGTTTCTCTTTTAGCTTGTGGACAGTTGTTATGGAGGTAACCAATTTTTTGACAGCCTCTACACTTGAAGGCCAGGTTTTCATAATCTAGTGGTTGTTTCCATTGTGTGTTGTTATGGATCAAAATTATGCTATCAGGTAGCCCTTGACTGAGATCAACCTCCACACAGATTCTGGCAAAACTATGTATGCATCTAACAATTCTTTCGACGTCTTGCTTGAGGTATTTACCTATCACATTTCCCATTGCTTCGAAAACATTGGGTAACCAGAAGTGAAGCGGGAGGTTGTGAAGCTTGATCCATACTAGCATTTTGGAAACCACCATAGTAGTGGGGTCAAAACCCAAGAACTAGGGGGTCATGAAGAGTCCTGCATTGCCCCAGAACCATGGCCCCTCATGGAGGACATATTCCTTGTCCTTGACTGAGTTAAATTTGACAATAAAAGAACCTTTGGAGCACAAATGGATGTCATAATTTGTTGTCCATGTGGAGAATATCCATTGTCGTAATGCATCTGTTTTGGGCCAAAAACCATTGAATCTGCATATGAAAACCATTGTAGAGAAATTAGTATAAAAGCCGTTTACCTCAGGCAAATCGATTGTCAGTACTGGAGTCTGTGATCTTTGCTCCACAATATAGGGTCCAGGTAGTTCTTGTGTTGGTGTTGGCTTGTTGTTGGCTTCCCCCTTCCCTTTGACGACATCCTTGAAAGAGCCTTTGCCTTTTGAGCAAGATCTGAAGCTTCCACCTCTCAGCCTCGTGCTTAGAATTATGGTTGAGTCTCATACAATACCATAGTGTTGTACTGTGTATTTATCCTGTAAAATTTGTCCTACATATATCAAGTTTAGCCAGTTTGCTGAGATGCCTAAATTTTCTTGTATTTCATGCTTTATTTCTTTTATCCGCATCCCTGTCCAGGTTTGGTTGCTTATCGTATTCCCTAACAGGGTCTTGATAAAAAATTGTATCAGTTTCTGGCTGGGGTCCTTGGTGGCTAGTTTTATATTTTGCCTAGGTTCTTCTGCTATTTGGGCCATCGATGCAATGAGGTGTGTAGGCTCGCCGAGGTCATTTTCAAATGCTCATTTAAAATACCCAAAATTTCTATTTGTATCATGGAAATCCTGACCTCTCGAAGTATGGCGATTTTGATGGGGAGCGCCCGTGTTATGTATTCCTTCACTGCTTGGAAGTCTTCAGCCCACAACTGTCCAAAGGAGAACAGGGGAGCAACAAACCACTTGACCCACGACCCTATGCTCGCGCCTCTCTCTTGCTTGTCGACCTTTCCCATAATATTTTGCCAGAGAACGACGGTTCTGGCTTCCCGGGGCGGTCCAAGGGAGGACAGGGGTCCAAACAGCCCCCTCGCCATCATTCTATCGCTTGCAATGCTGCCAAACCAGTCTGTTTCTCCCTTGAAATTTTGTACTGTCACTCGAAACAGGGTAAAATTTGGTTGTTTTAATTCTATCAGCCCCAGGTTTTGTGGAATGGTACTCTGTTCCGTCTGTAGAAATTTTGAATAATTTAACACATATTCAACAGATATTATCCTGATCATGTACTATTGCGGAAAACATACACAATACATAAGCTCCTCTACGTTGATCATCAATATAGCAGCATCAATAACAATAAAACATCAAGAGCATTCACACATTAACACAGTATGTATCCCGGGGAAAGCATCTCGCTAAAAACCCCAACTATCTGTATATTAATGATTGAGTCATGTAACATTACACAACATAATACTTCTCACAAGTATCTCCACCTCTGTTACACACAGTACAGCTCAGATCTGAATCAATCACTGGCTCAAATCTCCTTCGCTGCTTGCCTGCCTCCGCTGCTCATGAGTACCTGACTCAAAGAACTGATGATAATTCCAAGGCAAGCCACGTTATTACTTGGCTAAAGTAACATGAGAACAAGCTACAATGTGGGAAAATATGTGAGCAAACTCATTGGCATACTCAATCCTTGATTGTGCAAGATCTGGTGCACAACTATAGTCACAACTGATAGCAATCTGATTCTCTAACACCTGTCCCTGCTGAACTGAACATGCACTGACATGCAACTGAGTTAACTGATGTATTCATTAGTTGTATTATGAGTTAGTAACTTGTGAATTAATTAATAACTAATTCACCCAACTCATCTCTAGTCTATTCGCCAGTTAGACTAAATACAACCAGTTTAACAAAGCTAAACTGAACACAACTCCATCAACTGCACCTCCAGTCCACTAAACTCACCTCACTTGAGTTCTAACTGAAGTCATGCATGCAACAACTCAACTGACTCATAAGAAAAGCGTATTTCCTTCTGACAGCTGCATGTGCCACCTCTGTAGCTCAAACTAAATTGCTCCAAGAGAATAAGATTAAGTTATAGTCCAAATATTATTGTGAGATAATAATATTTGACTTTTCTATTTTTGACAGCCAGTCTAAAAATAGACTTGATCACTCACACTGTGATCACTCACACTTTCATCAAAAAATAGAAGTCCATCTATTTTTCCCAACTTGATCAATCATCCATAAACAGCAACCTGCAATCCATAGACATGATCCATATGTCTAAAAATAGACATAGTCTAAAAATAGACTTGCGCCAAAACTAGCCTGCGGGCCCACTTAGTGAAGGCGACTCTTTTCACTAAGCTCCATCATCTTGTTGCAATCTCAACACTCCCTCTCGACAAGATATGGATTATCAGCAATCCCTATCCTGCCTCGGTGGTACTCGAATTTGCTCCTGGTGAGAGCCTTCGTCAGAATATCAGCATCCTGATCCTCCGTTGGAATGTACGAAAGTAACATGATCCTCCGCTGCACACAATCTCTGATATGATGGTACCTGATGTCAATATGTTTAGATCTATCATGAAATACAGGATTAGCCGAGAGTTTAATGCCACTCTGGTTATCACAGTAAATCACAGTAGGATCCAAATGAGAACCGCACAAACCAACTAGGATCTTCCTCATCCATATAGCCTCGCATGCAGCCAAACTTGCTACCATATACTCGG
>APFE030816062.1:0-21294 GCA_000404065.3 Pinus taeda
TCTTTCTCTGCTCCAGTAGTATTGGTGCACAAGAAGGATGGATCATGGCACGTGTCCAGATTATAGGGAGCTCAACAAGCTCACTATTAAAGATAAGTTTCCCATTCCTGTCATTGATGAATTACTAGATGAATTGCATGATCAATTTACTTCACCAAGTTGGATCTTCGTTCAGGATATCATCAAATCAGAATGAAGACTGAAGACATTCCGAAAACAACATTTAGAACTCATGAGGGTCATTATGAATTTTTGCTCATGCCTTTTGGCCTTACCAATGCACCTTTAACATTTCAAGGTTTTTGATGAATTCAATTTTCAACCCATTCCTTAGAAAATTTGTGTTAGTATTTTTTGATGATATACTAATCTACAACAAGTCTTGGAAGGATCATGTTGAACATGTTGACAGGGTGCTACAACTATTGGAGGAGAAACATTTATATGCAAAAAGATCCAAATGTTTCTTTGGAGTACAAGAGGTGGAATATCTGGGTCATATTGTATCTCATGAAGGAGTTAAGGTAGACCCTAGCAAAATCAAAGCCATTAAGGAATGGAAAATCCGCACATCCATAAAGCATCTGCGAGGATTTCTTGGGTTGACAGGGTATTATCGCAAGTTTGTTAAGAATTATGGAAGAATAGGAGCACCTCTAACGACATACTGAAGAAAGATGCATTTTCATGGTCTCCAGAAGCAACAAAGGCCTTTGAACATCTTAAAGAGGCAATGTACCAAGCACCAGTCTTAGCTACACCGGACTTCACAAAAACCTTTATTGTGGAATGTGATGCTTCAGGAAATGGAATTGGTGCTGTTTTAATGCAAGATGAAAGACTTGTTGCTTTTGAAAGTCGTCCAATCGAGGGAAAGTTTTTACACAGAGCTATTTATGAGAAAGAAATGTTGGCAATACTCCATGCATTTAAGAAATGGCAACCCTACCTAATGGGAAGACGCTTCAAGGTAAAAACGAATCATGATAGCCTTAAATACTTTTTATAACAAAGATTATCCTCTGAAGAGGAACAAAAGTGGGTCACAAAGATGTTGGGGTTATGACTTCGAAATCATCTACAAAAAAGGGAAGCAAAATGTGGTGGCAGATGCACTCTCAAGAAAGGATGAGGATGTGGAAGCATTGTTGTGCACCATTTCTATTATCCAACTAGATTGGATAAATGAAGCAAGGGAGTGTTACACAAAAAATTGTCACCGTGACTTTCTACAGTTTGTGTGAGTCCATCAACACTCATACATACCTCCTTTGCAAGTCTTAAACCTCAGCTCTTCATGTCAAGCCTTGAAAATGGGAGAAAGACCTTAAAAATATCTCAAATCCTGGTTTCACACTTTCTCCTAGAATTGCCTGCGGTGCCGCACCCAATGGTCATGTTTCCTGCGAACTTGACCGCTCTGTCTATTGAGTAATGGGTGCAAACCCCTGTAAAAGTTAAAAAGGCGTGAGTTAATTCTCAAAAACTCATCTTGGGTCACTTCTAGACACTTCTAGAAGGAATATTACGCTGGCAAGTCCGCTCCACCTTGGTTCATCCATTCCATAACTAAGGGAGCTAACTCCATGATATGAGGTGCTTATCCCTTTGAAGGAGGAACTTATCCCTTCAATGGTGGACCTGCAACTTCCTCCATTTCCACTATAAATTCAGGCATTGGACTGGTTGTAGGGAGGTTGAAATTTCAAGATTCTTGAGGGTAAATGCTGTTGGAAATTAGACTTCCTTTTTGAGCTTGTGAGAGGAGAGATAACATACCTTTCATTTCATTTGGGAAGTGAGTGAGGCTTGTCAAAGTAGAGGAGACTCCTACTGGACCCTGGGAAGAGCTTGTGCAACATCAAGGCAAAGGTTGTAAGGTTCTTTTATTCATAAAGTTAATACAATCAAGTTTGTTTTTCTCAATGTACTATCTCTAATGGTTTATTTTATGAGCTCCTTGATCTTAATAATGAACATGTTTTATTATAATATCTTTGTAGGTGTTCTTTGATGTGTGTTTGTCTGTGTATGCAGGTTATTAAAAGGGAATTTCTTGAAGCTGTTGAAACAAAGCTGCCATAAACAAGCACTGGACTAAGGTAGGGTCTGTTACACCTATTAGTTTTCATTTATGAATTGAAACATGTTTAGAGAAAAGTAGATTTGCTTGTGATGCTTGTTGCTAGATATCGTTCGATACTAAGGAGATCGGTCTTGTCCGCAAGAATGATTTATCTGGCCAACACTAGAGTGAAGGGATGACACCGACAGGATTTTAGGGGCGTAGACGAGGCGAATGTGGAGGAGGACCTGCAGATATCGAGGACAGTTGATCTACTACAATTGCGGAGGACAAGGACAATATGCCCGCAATTCCACTAATCCAGCACGTCCATCATGAAAGTACTACAATTTGTTTTATCATGAAATGGAATATTGTCATACACTGATACAAAGGGGTTCTACCATCTTCACCGACTTAGAACCTATAAATGATGAGGTCTGAGCCACGCGAAGAGGATCCAAACATGAATATAATGTTCAGAATTGGAATTATAAGAGAAGATGACAAGGGTAAACAACTGGAAGACAATACATGGGTTCGCAAAGCTCCGATGGAGGAGGCTAGATTCGATTTAGAGCATGGACGTGAAACATTCATCGAGGTGAAGAAGAGCTTCGCTCAGGCCTCCACCTCGGGAAGCAAGGATAAGCCTAATCAAGAGATGGATCCTTCTATGCTTACAACCTTCATCGGAACCTGCATGAAGCTACTGCGCGATAGCAAGGCTATGAAGGGGTTGCAAGAGCTGATAAATAGATGCAGTGGAAACACTACGGCTAAGCTGCATCTAGTGTGAAAGCTTGGTAAGCATAAAACCAAGACGGGATGGGAAATGAGACTAACCGCGTAGATATGAGAGTATGAGATGGATCAGGTTATTTTGGA
The DNA here is from genome assembly GCA_000404065.3 of Pinus taeda. NCBI lineage: Eukaryota > Viridiplantae > Streptophyta > Pinopsida > Pinales > Pinaceae > Pinus > Pinus taeda. Next base: position 2,954 of record APFE030816062.1, read on the forward strand.
CCTAGGGTCAGATGTGAACGTCCTACCAAAGAAAACTTGGGAACGAATGGGAAGACCCATGCTGCAATGGTCTTTGATTCAACTAAGAATGGTGAATCAGCAGAAGATCATCCCCATGGGGTGGCTGCAGGGGGTGACTGTGGATATTGAAGGTGTGAGTGCGCTGCCTGACTTTGAAGTAATAGAAATTGTGGATGACAGCAACCCCTATTATGTGCTCTTGGGAATTTATTGGGCTATTGATATGAATGGGGTAATCTATCTAAAGAAGTGAAAGATGATATTTGAGAAGAAATCACTCCGCATAATATTACCCCTAGATCTTGCTGAAGGATCGTGCTATACTGAACTAGTCTATGATTATGAGAGGATGATGATCTAGACTGTATCTATAAGATAACAGTGTGAGACCAAGATTGGGTGAATCCCACTGTGGATGGATGAATTACATGGGATCACAACAGTTCTTGCACCTCGGTCTCCAATGAAGAACTAGAATGCTAGAAGAATCGGTTACATGAAGTAACCATGCTAAGCTGTAACATGATGACCTGGTCGCTGCATTGTGTGTCATCAGAGGTAAGAAATATTCCTACTTATGATGGCCTGAATGATGTAGATATTTTTCGGGATGCATTTGAGAGGGAGGTACTAGAAAAGCAATGCTTCCAAGTGTTGAATTGGGCACTGTGTGCTACAATCGCAAGGTGGTGGGGTATGCATAAGGGAAGCTTTGATGATTGGCACGAATGTAGGAAAATGATGAGAACTCACTTTGGGAAGCTGAGGATGCGAATGACAGACAAGTATGATGGGCAGGATGATTAGCGCGCGCACCTGGCCAAATGTGCTCAGGCTTATGGAGAGAAGCCCCAGCCTGAATGGGTGCACTTGTTTTGACATACCTTGGATATTGTCCCAATCATCTGGTATGTAGAAATAGAGCTCCTCCATGGCACAGATGAATGGGATATTCTGTGTGAAGGACTCATGATGACTTTCAGTTGTGATGATGGGTTTGACAATATTGATGAAGCACTACAAAAGGTGAAAGCAACAATTTTTAGGATACCGCAGGATCCTTTAGACATGATTCAGCCTAAATGGGCTACTCAGTTGAGTCACGCACTAGAATGTTATAACATAACTGCTGAAGAAGAGGACGAGGATCCGCAAAGGATTAACATCCCTAAAATAGAAGGTCATTGCTAGGTTGAAGGACCATAGGTTGAGAATCCAGATATAACCATGCCGCTAAAAAGGAAACAAGTGAACATTGGTATGGAGGTAGAGCCCAACTCCATGAAGATTTGAGATTATTGGGATGATGGGATGGTGGATAAGGTAACTGAATTTCTCTGCGAGTACTAGGATTTATTCCCTACCAAGTTCACAGATCTGAAGGGGATAATCGGGGACATAGGTATGATGAAGATCACATTTAAACTTGACGTGAAGCCGGTTAACCAAAGACCTTACCATCTCAATCCGAAGTATAAGGAGAAGGTCCACTTAGAGCTAGACAAGGTGCTTATGGTAGGCATCATTGAACCTGTGGAAGAATCTGACTAGGTAAGCCCAATGGTGGTACATGAAAAAAGGAAGAAGGTTAAAATAAGGATATGCGTGTATCCCATAAAGTTGAATGATGCTTGTGTACATGATCCTTTCCTGACTTCGTTCACTAATGAAGTGTTGGACAATGTAGGTGGCTAGGAAGCATATTCCTTCACTGATGGGTTCTCACAGTAGCACTAGATCAAAATCGTGCCTGGAGGATAGGAGAAAAAAGATGTTTGCGACTGAGTGGGGTTGTTTTTAGTACACTGAAATGCCTTTTGGATTGAAGAATGTGCCTGCGATATTCTTGCGCGTAGTTGTTGCTGCGTTCAATGAATTTATTCATAAGTTCTTGGAGGTATACTTTGATGACTGGACTATGTTTGGGCTAGTAAAATGCCATGTAGCAAGCTTGCGCCTGATGCTGGATACCTATCGAAGATACCAGATCGTGCTCAACCTAAATAAGTGTCTATTTTGTGTTCCCTTTGGGACCCTGTTGGGTCATGTGGTTTGCAGATAGGGACTGATGGTAGAGCCCACAAAGATCGCGGTGATACTGAACTTGGAAGCACCAAAGAGTGTGAAACATTGTGTTACATTAGGACATACGTGATATTATAGAAAGTTTATCAAAGGCTATGCCTAGATCACCATGCCTATGAAAAAATTGTTGAAGAAGGATGTCACGTTCTGCTAGAATGAAGATTGTAAGAAGAGCCTGGATGTGTTGAAAGAAAATATGGTCAGTGCACCGATCCTAGTCTTCCCGGACTTGAAGAAGGAGTTTCATGTACATATCGACACATCATGTATAGCGCTGGGAGCAGTCTTGACACGGGCTAGTGGATAAGACCTGAACCACCCTATCGCATTTGCAGGTAGAAGGTTATCCAAGGTAGAGAAGAACTATTCCACCAGCGAGTGCAAAGGGTTAGCTATGGTATAGGTGCTCCAAAAGTTTAGGCACTACTTGCTGGGAGGCCATTTTAAGATGTACATAGATCATTCAGTGTTGAAGTACCTCGTCAATAAGCTTTTGTTGGGGGGGAGAATCTATAGATGGTTGTTATTGTTCCAGGAATATGATTCTGAGGTTATTGTGAAGCCTGGACGACTGAACGCAAGACCAAACCATCTGTCGCGCATTGAAACAGGGGAAGAGCCCACTAATTTGGAGGAAGGATTTCCTTACATGTAGCTATTCGTAGTGCACAATATGGATGGTCATTTTGTGGATATAATACACTTCCTAACAACTAAGACTGCCCTAGAGGGATACACTGTCTAACGGAAGAAGGAATTAGTGGTGCACACTGTAGATTTCTTTGTCATTGCTGGGAATCTATAGAAAATGGGGTCTGATGAGATATTATGATGATATGTACCTAAGTTTGATAGAAGCAGCATCCTCGCGGACGCTCATGGGGGCTCCACGGGAGGGCATTATGCAGGAAGAGAAATTGCGCAGAAGATTCTACGCACTGGGTTGTGGTGGCCAACCCTCCATCAGGACTCAAAAGCATATTGCAGGGCATGCGATGTATGTCAAAGGACTAGCATGCCATCGTGGAGGGATGAGATGCCTTTGAATCCACAGATGACGTTATGTTATGCTTCTTAACCTGCAAAGTAATACCGAACAGAGAATATGCGAAGAAAAGATACCTAGAACACAGAATATGCGAAGAAAATATACCCAGAACACAGAATAGCAATGATTTTATTTATCAGAGAGAAATGTTCCAGCCTTTCGAGGCCAACTCCCAATAGAGCAGAGCTCGATTACAAAACAAGACACGATACTCCTCGCAGGGAGTCTCTATCCTTTATATATGACTCATACATGCAATACCACGGGCCAATACCATGGGTTTTATTAATACTGTCTATCTAATACTACCGCCCAATTACCCTTTATCTAATACTACCACCCATTTGCAACTAACTATGGTCCTGTCATTAATTGCGTGTTAACCACTTACAAATATTAATATGGGCTTTATTGACTCTTGACTATGACGTGATCCCATGACATAAATAAGGGGGTTAGGGTGGGACCCTAACACGTTACAACCCTTTGAGAAATGGGAAATAGATTTTGTGGAACCCATTCAACCCTAAGGAAAGATAGGAGCAAGGTACATTATTACCACGATGGAGTATTTCACTCATTAGGCGGAGGCTCGACCTATGAAGGAGTGCATAGGCATGACTACTGCAAAGTTCCTCTTTGAGTACGCACTAACTCAATTTGGATGTCCAAAGATCTTGATGAGTGATCATGGTACGCACCTTCTAAATGAGATGATCAACATGCTGGCAGAGGAATTTTAGGTATACCACTAGAAGAGCATACCTTATCATCCACAAGCTAACGGGACGGTGGAAGCGGTCAACAAAGTGCTCGAAAACACACGAATCAAGGTTTGCAATGCTTAGTGAAGTGATTGGGACCTACGCATACGTGCAGTACTATGGGCTTATCAAATGACATGCCAATAGTTGACTGGACAAACCCCCTTTAGGCTTGCCTATGGGGTTGAAGCAATAATGCCTATGAACTATATTGTGCCTAGTCTACGCATAACAATGCTCACAAGTATGACGGATCGCGGAGCCCTTGAGGAAAGGCTCACACAGCTGGATGAATTTGAGGAAGAGAGATTTGTAGTTGGATTTCACCAACAATTCCAAAAGCAGCGCAAAAGGCATGGCATGATCGGCATATTAAGTTGTGCACCTTTAAGGTAAATGACCTGCTTTTGTTATATGATAGTAAGTTTGATAAATTTCCCGTGAAGTTCAAGATGCACTGGTTAGGGCCTTATGTCATTAAGGAGATTACCGACAGAGGAGCGTTACAGTCAAATTGAATGGATATCCCTTCCCAGGAAAGGTGAATGGTAGTCGGTTGAAGCCATACACCAGTGGTCTGGCCATGTGACTAGATGAAGGTAGCATAGTCTTAGCGCTCCAGGTAGCTAAAAGGAGGCATGGGACTATAAACTACACTACTCGAGTTTGGGAGCTATGCGATTGGAGGATTGTGCTAAGCAAGGAAGTGCCATAGGTTCCACGACAATGTGGAGGAAGCTGCGCTACCCAGGGAGAAATTGCGTAGGTTGGCCAGTAAGTGACCATTAAAGTCATTGTTCTTGATTTAATAGTTGAAATGCGGCCAAATGGAGCAGGCGGCTAGCATTTAAGAAAAAATTTATGTCTCAGATCCTTGAAAATCTACCACCAATCTAGCATTAATGAACCGAATTTGGGGGGAACGGTCGGATTTGAATTCAAAATGACCTATAAATTACAAATGGTTTTCCAACAAAAAACACTTGGCATTTTGAGAATTGAGTCGTTAAGCTCTCAGGTGCACATGAATCGCGAGCACTATGAGCTTCTGATAGCTAGTAAAGTATTTGAGACATTTCCAACGGAGACACAAGAGTTCATACGGAAAATCATGTCGATGCCCACAGAAGCTGTAGATACTGAAGGAGAGGAATCGGTGCTGGAAGTTGAGATGGAGGCAGAAGTAGCTGCTCCAGAGGTCACCGAGGTGCTTGCTGAGGTCCCTAAATCACCGAGAAGATCAAGACTAAATCCAACCCCCACCAACGAAATTGTGAAAGATAAGAACGGCAAGCAACTTGCTATACCAGTGTCCAGGAGAAAGGCAAGGCCATAAACTTAGAACCAAAGGAGGAAGACATTGAAGACATCCTTATGGATGACGAGGATGTGGGGGTTGAAGTTGAGGAAGTTGGGGTCGAGGGTGCGGACCCTATTACTCAGTTGTCAGAGTATGTCCCTCGGTGCAAGCCTAAGACCAGGATACCAAAGGACATCAATGAGAGCAAGACACCCCTACAAACCCCTCTACTTCAGGAGGAAATTGTTTTCGACGGTCTATGCTTGGCATGAGTGCCACTGCTAAAACTTGAAGAATAGGACTTGGTAGACTGTGAGAAGTTCCCACACCTAGCCACCCAGCAGCTGATGCACCACATCATTGATACCAATATGGGAACAACTGCATTGGAGCTGTAGAGGTGGGTCAAGGGGGTACAAAATGCAGGGCTACTCAACCTGCTTTGGGTGTCACACTACAACTGCACCCCGGTGATAGTTTTGGTCATCAAGAAGTTGTTGTGCTTCATGCATGATGGGTATGTGTGGTTGGAGGAGTCGATACCCATCATAGATAGGTTGATTCACTAGATAACGCGACTGTCATATACAGGAGGGAATCCGGCCATGATATTTCGTGGAAAATGTGGCGAACAAGCTCTCGTGGAGTCTATGAAGGAAAAATTTAAGCTGGTGAAGAAGTCACATGGATACGCTATATCCAGCATCTACGAACCTATTGTGAACATAGCTACAAAGGTCTCAGTGAGGAAGGTGATGAGGAAGTGTCGCGTCGATTAGGTGTTGTCGCCTGTTGTCGCTCTAGTAGCACAGTGCGCTAAAGGAGTCCAATTCAACTGGTTAGACTACCTTTGCAGAGAGTTCCTGGTGAACTACAATGAAGCACAAGAACTCAAGAAGACATTCACTATGCATGGCTCTTGCTATCAATTGTGCTAGTAGCGTGGGAGCTGCTAGAGGACAGCCAGTTCCCTTCGGTCATGCTAGATCTCCCAGAAGCATTGAAGTATGCTTTGTTGTGGGCGACCAACGATGCGCAATGAGTCAGGGACAACAATATATTTTGGATCCTCATGGAGATGAACATTTAGATGGCCATCAATCACAAGCCACGATTGTCACCTATAGTGTATGGCAACCTGTAGGGAAATGACGAGTTTAAAGCAAACGTCCATCGAATATCCATCAGGGCGTGGAAGGATCCTGTGCAAAAATGGTACAACTTGCCGTATTTGTCAACAGATGATGCCATTGATGTGATTCTTGATCAATGGCTGACAGAGTGGCACTCTACAATAGATTTGGCGGTGGGCTAAAGCAAGTCCACCGTGCAGAAGAAAAAGGAGGAGGCCAAGCTTAAGATGACATAGCTGGCCGAGAAGAGGAAAAAGGAGGCTATTGATAAGGCTCAAGTAGAGTGCAAGGCCATGCATCAAATAGGGAAGCATACAGGTGGGATAAAGCAAGGTTGTCATAAAGGCGTGAGGTCACCTTCACTTGAGACAGAGGAGGAGACAGATGAGTAGCACAACGCGGACCCTCAAGAGACGTCCACCAGCATCAATTTCCCAAGAGAGATGGAGAAGGGAGGGCCCAGGAAGAAATCAAAGGCAACAAAGACCTCACTTGATGCCATCACATTAACAGAGGGCGACTTGCATGATATTGGTGACATAGTGAGGGATGCCATCACGGAGGCCTTGCAACAATTTGAACAGCAGCAGCAGATCATCCTAGGGGCTATCTAGACAGGGTTGCAGGAGCTGCTGACCCATGCATCACAGGCTGACACGATGTCTACTAGCTTGGCCATCAGCACTTCAGAGGCTACCAATAGGCTAGACACAAAAGTGCGTGAGCTACAACAGTGTTACGATGAGGTTAAGGGCACAAGATGAACCTATGCGCTGACATAGAGACTAGCCAAGCTGCAGGAGGCCAAGCAGCTGAAGGAATAGGTGGATGCAGCAGTGCGCAAGGAAGCAGTGCTCAAGGCGAGACTAAAGCCCTGGCTAGACGAGGCTTACCCAGTAACAAGAAATATCGAAGGCAAGCTTGCAACTATGCAAGGGGGCTTCACTAGAGGAGAAATATCATAGCATGTGGGTTCATATTGGGGGATATATTATGAGGTAAAAATGACATATTATAATGTGGGGTATATATAGGGTAAAGCATTTTTATATTGGCAGGTATAAAAAATGGAGCTCAAACTTAATAAAAGGAAATAAAGGGGTATAAAAAATATTAATGAAAAAATGGATACCTACAATATTTAGTGAAAGTAGAATTTTTTTAATTAGGAAGGTGTAATAGTTACATATTGGTAGGGAGTTAAATTATGTGACTTTTAGAGGCATTTTCCAATATGTAGTCAAATTAAGGGTATTATTTAATATGCTATGAATGAACATGATATGTCAGTGGTTCTTTGAGTGAAGCCCCTGTGCGACTTTGTAGGCAATGAAACAATAGCTTCAGGCTGAAAAAACAGGAGTAGTGACCGAGTAGACAGTGGAAGACACGAAGCAAGCGACAATTTAGTGGACAACTAAGGTTGCGGTCATACAGGTCAAGCTAGAAGGGATTCATAGAAAGATCTCCATTTCTACTAAGTGACTTGAGGGCGAGTTAAGATGTTTTTGTTGGGGGCCTGTTGGGAACAGCATCCCCCAAAGGACAGTTTTGGGGCTAAAAGCCCATGTTTTTGTGATATTTTGTAATAAACTTATAAAGACTCTACATTTTATGGTCACGAAGCACAAAGGCATCATAAGTCATAAAGGGTTATCCACCCTTAGTTTTGTAAAGTAAAGTCGGCTATAAGAGATCCACCCATGGTCTGCAGACCATGGGATTGTATAAAAAGAGCTAAGTTGTAAGTAGTTAGGATGATCAATAATGTAAGAGAGTTGTAGCTCTGAAGTAGAAGTCTAAGTTTTGGGTTGTAGCATAGGTAGAGGCTCTACAGCTGAGCGTGCAAAGGCCTAGGGTGGAAGTACGTAGCTGAGTGCGCGACACCTGCAGCTGTGTGTGCAGGGTGGATAGAGTTTGTAATCATTGGAAGACATCAATAAAGAGAAGTATTATGCAATTTCTGTATCTTGTTCCGATTAATGCATCTTGTCATGTTATGCATGAATTTTCTTTATAAGGCTTATGTGATGTGCAAATGAATATAATTATGTTGAATAATTGAACACAATTAAGAATATCTGTTTACACGGTGCAAACTGTGAGTATCTAAGAAGTCTAGTAATATTCTTAAGACAACTTGACAATCTATGCAATACACTGTCTTAGTAGCACGAAAGTGTCTATATCAAGGGTTAGGGCTGTGCAGACGTTAGCCATACTCTTTCACAGAGGTATCGAAGGGAGGAATAAGGGGTTAGGTAGACATATCCCTAGAACTAAGTGACCTACGCAAATACAGGGATAGAACGAATAAAATGACATCACAACCATCTCAGGCTACGGAAACTGGCTTCCAACATCCCCCCATACTACTTCGGGTGAGACTTCGGTCCGTGCTATGTGGGCTGATGCTGAAAGGGCTAGTAGTGTAGGGATTTGTTTGGCTAACTCACGGTGAAACTAGTTCAAGCCCCCACAAGCAAACAATAAGCTAGTTGTTATCTATCGATATAAAAATTTTAGATGAAAGTAAGCGCATCAGTTTGTTGTATTCTCTGCTAGATTTGTGGGATAGCTTGGTTGTTGCAATAGGTAGCAATGTGACTGCCTTACAGTTTGATGAAATAGTCTCATCCTTACTGTCCGAGTGGATGATACATAAAACTGTGGAGGGATAGAATGGTGATGCCTTGTCTATATGAGGACAATCCCATAATAGAAACAAAAGTATATCCTCAAGTGGCAGATATAAATCTAAAGGGAGATCTAAATATCCAAGAAAACTTGTAAAAGTGTGTTGGAAATGCAGAAAGGAAGGGCACTTCAAAAAGACCGTAGATCTAAAGCTTCTGAAAAAAGGAAAGGGATTTGATGATTCTCCTTCTGTAGAGGCAAAAACCACCTCAAATGAAGGTGGGGATGTGTACTTGGATTCTTCTTCAAGTACACATGTAGATCACGGGGCATGGTTGATTGACTTAGGTGCATCCTTTCACCTCACTCCCCACAAGGAGTTGTTCTGTGAGTATGCTATGTATGATGGTGATGATGTATTCTTAGGGGATGCCAAGAAAGATAAAATTGTCAATCATGGAAAATTCAAGTTGAAGCTGCATGGTGTAAGTATTAAAACACTTCTAGGTGTTATGCATATTCCTGCATTTGCTAGAAATCTAATTTCTGTAAGAAAGTTGAATGATGCAGGTGTAAAAATAGTGTTCGAGAAAGATAACTGCAAAATGGTTTGGAAGCACTGATATTGATTGTTTTTTTGTGTTATATTCTTTCCATGACTAGCCAATGTAGTTAACCAGGGGGTTAGAAAGGTGGTAGAACCCCCCCTTCGTAGTGCCAATTGTGTAGCGGGGGGGGGTTGGGGGTGTCACAGGAGGTTTGAGGGGTGCAGGTAACCCCACTCTATGCGGTTCAGGGTAGCACCCCAGAAAATATTGTTTTTCGACCCTATATTAGGTTCGGTGGACCTACCTATGGTTTTGTGCATGATTTTCACACATGGTTTTGGATGCGATGGTTTTCGGTCCATGGTTTTGGACGCAATGGTTTTTAGTCCATGGTATTGGATGCTTCGGCATGTATAAATATGTATTGTACCACTGGAAGGAACATAATGAAAAATCAAGCTGGTAGTCTCAGTTTTGGGATCCAGGGGAAAATCTCTGTGTATATGTGTTTTATGTGTTAGGCTCCCGCATTGTTTTTTTGTGTTTTAGAATTCGTATGCAGGTAATTTCTGTATGGGGTTAAAAACTACATTTGGTATCAGAGCTATTTTGGCTTTAAGGGGATCCCTTTGTTGCTAAGGGGTTTCACTTGGACCTGTGGTAGAACCTATTCAGTGGGAGATCTGCGAGATCGATTCTAGTGGTAAAAGAAGATTGCGAGCAGTGGAAAGATAGAGATCGAGAAATTTAATGGTCAAATTTTTGAGTTGTCTAAACTCAAGATGGAGGACCTGTTGGTGGATAAAGACCAGTGGATCACAATAGATCTAGGTACTAACTCAACAGGAGTGTCCAATGAAGAATGGAAGAAGTTGGATCGAAAGGCAAAGAGCATAATACGATTATGTGTCTCAGATTCAATATTGTTGAATGTATCAAGGGAAGCTATAGTGAAGGCTTTGTGGGACAAGTTAGAGACTTTGTACCAATCTAAGTCTTTGGTGAATAAACTATTCCTACAGAAAAATCTGTATAACTTGAGGATGAAATATGGAGACTCAGTGACAGAGTATCTAAATGCATTTAATAATGTGGTAAGTCAGTTATTGTCTGTTGATATTAAAATTTCAGATGAAGATAAGTGCATCAATTTGTTGTGTTCTCTACTAGATTCGTGGGATAGTGTGGTTATTGCAATAGGTAGCAACACAACTGCCTTGTAGTTTGATGAAATAGTCTCATCTTTCCTGACGGAGGAGATGAGATGGAAAAATATGGAGAGCCAGAATGGTGATGCCTTGTCTGTACGAGGACGGTCCCAGAATAGAAACAAAAATAAGCCATCCAGTGGGAGATCTAAATCTAAAGGGAGATCTAAATCTCTAGGAAAACCTGTAAAGGTGGTGTGTTGGAAATGCGGAAAGAAAGGGCACTAAAAAAGGGACTTTAAATCTAAATCTCCTAATAAAGGAAAGGGATCTGATGATGCTCCTTCTGCAAAGGCGAAAACCACCTCAGATGAAGGTGGGGATGTGCACTTGCTTCTTCAAGTACACATGTAGATCATGAGGTATGGTTGATTGACTTAGGTGCATTCTTTCACTTCACTCTCCATAGAGAGTGGTTCTGTGAGTATGAGAAATATGATAGTGGTGATGTCTTCTTAGGGGATGATAGGAAGGCTAGAATCCTTGGTCGTAGAAAAGTAAAGTTGAAGTTGCAAGGTGGAAGGGTTACAACACTTCCTGGTGTTCTGCATATTCCTACATTGGCCAAAAATCTAATTTTTGTAAGCAAGCTAGATGATGCAGGTGTAAAAACAGTGTTCGAGAAGGATACGTGCAAGATGGTTCAGGGAGCACTCGCATTAATAAGGCGAGTTCAGATTGGAACTCTAAACAAGTTGCAAGGTAGCATTGTTTTTGATGGGTGCAATATCTTTGTCATTCCTGAAAGTGGAGCACAAAAACTAGTGGTCTCTAGAGAGAAGACCATGCTGTGGCATCAAAGGCTTGGACATATTGGAGAGAAGGGCCTTTGAATACTTCATGGTAAAGGTATGGTAGAAGTTATGAGTAATAGCTCTCTAGATTTTTATTTCTGTGAAAATTATGTATATGGGAAGCAGAATCGGGTGAGTTTTCCCTCTCGTGGTAAGAGGGCAAAACAGATATTAGAGCTTGTGCACAGTGATTTGTTTGGGCCTGTGAAGGTTCCATCACTGAATAAGTCTATGTACTATGTATCATTTATAGATGACTTCTCAAGGAATACATGGATATATTTCCTTAAGAAGAAATTTGAAGTCTTTGACAGGTTTAAAGAATTTAAGGCTCTCGTGGAAAGCTATACAGAGAAGAAGATAAAGGTTTTGAGGAAAGATAACGGTGGAGAGTTTTGCAGTAAAGAATTTGAAGAATTCTATAAGAAGTGTGGTATAGCACTGTGGAAGACTACTCCATACACACCTGAGGAAAATGGGGTTACAAAAAGAAAGAAAAAGATGTTGATGGAAAGAGCAAGAAGCATGCTCAGTGGTGCCAGGTTAGGACAAGAATTTTGGGCAAAGGTGGTGGAGACAACATGTTAACTGGTCAATAGATCACCTTCATCAGCGTTGGAGGATAGGACTCCACAAGAGGTATGGACTTGTAAGAAACCATCTCTTTCACATTTGAGGGTATTTGGATGTGATGCATATGTACATGTTCCAAAGGAGAAATGAATCAAGTTGGATAGTAAATCTAAAAAGTGCATCTTTATTGGGTATAAGGATGGTTTAAAGGGTTATAAGCTTTGGAACCCAGTAACAAGGAAGGTTGTGTACAGTCAATATGTGGTGTTCAGAGAGGTAAAAAATGTTATTAAACATGAAGTCCAACCAAAGGAACCTGAGAAGATAGAGTTTGAGCTTAAGGAGGAAGAATCGGACTCTACAACAGAGGAGGAATCAAAAGATGAAGAGCCACAAACTTCGGGTGTGAGAAGATCAGTTCGAGAAAGAAGGTAGTTAGAAAGGTATAGTCGATATGCTTTTTGTTCAAATTTTTCTTTATCTATTACTGATGATGATCCCAAAACTGTGAAGGAAGAAGTAGATTCAGAGGATGGGAAACTCTGGAAAGAGGCCATGGTTGATGAAATGGCATCTTTGCACAAAAATGAGGCTTGGGATCTGGTGCAATTGCCGGCTGGAAGGAAACCCATTGGCAGAAAATGGGTGTTCAAGAAGAAGACAAATGTAGAAGGAAAGGTGGAGAAATACAAAGCTCGGTTGGTAGCGAAAAGGTTATTCCCAGGTGTTAGGAATTGATTTTGGTGATATTTTTCTCCTGTTGCCAAGGTAGCTTCTATTACATTACTTTTTTCTGTCGCTACTTCTTTTGATTTTGAGGTAACACAGATGGATGTGAAGACATCATTTCTTCACGAGGATCTAGAAGAGGAAATCTACATGAAGCAACCTGAAGGCTTCACGGTGAAGGGTAAGAAAGAACTGGTATGAGAGTTAAAGAAGTTTTTGTATGGGTTAAAATAGTCACCAAGGATGTGGTATTAGGAATTTGATACCTTTATACGGGGACTTGGCTTCACCAGAAGAAAAGCAGATCACTGTGTGTATTTTAAATTAATTGGTTACCATGTTATTTATCCGGTCTTGTATGTGGATGATATATTTTTGGTTGTAAATGACAAAGAAATTATCCAAGATTTGAAGACCCAATTTGTTGTGTTGGGTTATATTCTTTCCACAACTATCCCACATAGTTAAGGATAGACTGTGATAGCCAGAGTGCAATTTTCTTGGCAAAGAACCCTGCATATCATTCAAAGACAAAACACATTGATGTTCAATATCACTTTGTGAGGGATATGATAGAAGAAAAAAGGTCTTGCTAGTAAAGGTGGACACTTTGAAGAATACTGCAAATTCATTGACAAAATCTGTGACCTCTGAGAACTTCTCTTGGTGTAGAGAAACAATGGGCGTTGCAGGGCTAGATAAATGACTAAGCTCTCTTGTGACCCCTTGTAGAAAGAAAACAACAAGTGGGAGAATGTTGGGTTGTGTTATATTCCTTCCACGACTATCCCACGTAGTTAACGAGGGGGTTAGAAGGGGGGTCACAGGGGTTTTAGGGGTACCTTTAACCCCACTCTATGGGGTTTGGGCTAGCGCCCCGAAATTTTTTGGTTTTGGACCCTCTAATAGATTGGGCAGAATGACCTATGGTTTTGTCCATGATTTTCGCACATGTTTTTGGACATGATGGTTTTCGGTCCATGGTATTGGATGCTTCAGCATGTATAAATATGTATTTTAACATTGAAAGGAATATAATGAAAAATCAAGCTGGTAGTTTTGGTTTTGGGATCTAGAGGAAAATATCTGTGTACATGTGTTTTATGTCTTATGCTCTCACATTGTTTATTTTATGTGTTTTAGAATTCGTATGCAGGTAATTTCCGTATGGGGTTAAAACCTACATTTGGTATCAGCGTTGTTTTGGCTTCAAGGGGACGCCTTTGTTGTTGAGGGGTTTCGCTTGAGCCTGTGGTAGACCCTGTTCAGTGGGAGATCTGTGAGATCGATTTTGGTGGTGAAAGAAGATGGCGAGCAGTGGAAAGATAGAGATTGAGAAATTTAATGGTTATAGTTTTGAGTTGTGGAAACTCAAGATGGAGGATCTGTTGGTGGATAAAGATCAGTGGATCGCAGTAGATCCGGGTACTAAACCAACAAGAGTGTCCAATGAAGAATGGAAGAAGTTGGATCGGAAGGCAAAGAGCACAATATGATTGTGTGTCTCAGACTCAGTATTGCTGAATGTATCAGGGGAAGCTGTGATGAAGGTTTTGTGGGACAAGTTAGGGACTTTGTACCAATCTAAGTCTTTGGTGAATAAACTGTTCTTGCGGAAAAATTTGTATAACCTAAGGATGAAAGATGGAGACTCGGTGACAGAGCATCTGAATGCATTTAATACTGTGGTAAGTCAACTAGCATCTGTTCATATTAAAATTTCAGATGAAGATAAGTGCATCAGTTTGTTGTGTTCTTTACCAGATTCGTGGGATAGTCTAGTTATTGCAATAGGTAGCAATGCAACTTCCTTACAATTTGATGAAATAGTCTCATCCTTGTTGGCGGAGGAGATGAGACGAAAAAATATGGAGAGTCAGCATGGTGATGCCTTATCTGTAGAAGGACGGTCCCAGAACATAAACAAAAATAAGTCATCGCGTGGGAGAGCTAAATCTAGAGGGAGATCCAAATCTCCAGGAAAACCTGTAAAGGTGGCGTACTGAAAATGCGGAAAGGAAGGGCACTACAAAAGAGACTATAAATCTAAAGTTCTTGACAAAGGAAAGGGATCTGATGATGCTCCTTCTGCAGAGCCGAAAATAACCTCAGATGAAGGTAGGGATGTGTACTTGGCTTCTTCAAGTACACATGTAGATCATGAGGCATGGTTGATTGACTTAGGTGTATCCTTTCACTTCACTCCCCATAGAGAGTGGTTCTATGAGTATGAGAAATACGATGGTGGTGATTTCTTCTTAGGGGATGATAGGAAGGCTAGAATCGTTGGTCGTGGAAAATTAAAATTGAAGTTGCAAGGTGGAAGGGTTACAACACTTTCGCGTGTTTTGCATATTCCTGCATTGGCCAGAAATCTGATTTCTGTAAGCAACTTGGATGATGAAGGTGTAAAAACAATGTTCGAGAATGATACGTACAAGATGGTTCAGGGAGCACTGGTATTAATGCGGGGAGTTCGGATTGGAACTCTATACAAGCTACAAGGTAGCAATGTTGTTGATGGGTACAACAGCTCTGTGGTTTCTGAAAGTGGAGCAGAAAATCTAGTGGTCTCTGGAGAGAAGACCATGTTGTGGCATCAAAGGCTTGGACATATTGGAGAGAAGGGCCTTCAAATACTTCATGGTAAAGGTATGGTAGAAGGTATGAGTAATAGCTATCTGGATTTTGATTTTTGTGAAAATTGTGTATATGGGAAGCAGAATTGGGTGAATTTCCCCTCTGGTAGTAAGAGGGTGAAACAAATATTAGAGCTTGTGCACAGTGATGTGTTTGGACCTGTGAAGGTTCTATCACTAGGTAAGTCTTTGTACTACGTATCATTTATAGATGACTTCTCAAGGAATACATCGATATATTTCCTTAAGAAGAAATATGAAGTATTTGACAGGTTTAAAGAATTTAAGTCTCTCATGGAAAATCAGACAGAGAAGAAGATAAAGGTGCTGAGGACATATAATGGTGGAGAGTTTTGCAGCAGTGAATTTGAAGAATTTTGTAAGAAGTGTGGTATATCACGGTAGAAGACTACTCCATATACACCTCGGAAAAATGGATTTGCAGAAAGAATGAACAAGACGTTGATGGAAAGGGCAAGAAGCATGCTTAGTGTTGTCGGGTTAGGATAGGAATTCTAGGCAGAGGCGGTGGATACTGCATGTTTCCTGGTCAACAGGTCACCTTCATTAGTGTTGGAGGATAAGACTGCACAAGAGGTATGGACTGGTAAGAAACCCTCTCTTTCACATCTAAGGGTACTTGGATGTGATGCATATGTACATTGTCCAAAGGAGAAATGAACCAAGTTGGATAGTAAATCTGAAAAGTGCATCTTTATTTGGTATAAGGATGGTTTAAACGGTTATAAGCTTTGGAACCCAATAACAAGGAAGGTTGTGTAAAACTTAGATGTGGTGTTTAGAGAGGTGAAAGATGTTATTAAACATGAAGTCCAACCAAAGGAACCTGAGAAGATAGAGTTTGAGCCAGAGGAGGAAGAATCAAACTCTACAGTAGAGGAGGAATCAGAAGATGAAGAGCCACACACTCTGGCTGTGAGAAGATCAGTTCGAGAAAGAAGGCAGCCAGAAAGGTATAGTCCATCTACTTTCTATTCAAATTTAGCTTTGTCGTTACTGATGATGATCCCAGAACTGTGAAGGAAGTAGTGGATTCAGACGATGGAAAACTATGGAAAGAGGCCATGGTTGATGAAATGGCATCTTTGCACAAAAATGAGGCTTGGGATCTGGTGGAGTTGTTGGCTGGAAGGAAACCCATTGGCAACAAGTGGGTGTTCAAAAAGAAGACAAATGCAAAAGGAAAAGTGGAGAAATAGAAAGCTCCATTGGTAGCAAAATGTTATTCCTAGGTGCCACGAATTGATTTTGGTGATATTTTTTCTCCCGTTGCCAAGGTAACTTCTATTAGAGTACTTTTATCTGTTGATGTTGCTTTTGATTTTGAGGTAGAATAGATGGATGTGAAGACAACATTTCTTCACAGGGATTTGGAAGAGGAAATCTACATGAAGCAACCTGAAGGCTTTGCGGTGAACGGTAAGAAAGAACTGGTATGCAAGTTAAAGAAGTCTCTGTATGGGTTAAAACAGTCACCAAGGATGTGGTATCAGAAATTTGATACATTATACGAGGAATTGGCTTCATCGAAAGCAAAGTAGATCATTGTGTGTATTTTAACTTAATTGGTGACCATTTTATTTATCTGCTCTTGTATGTGGATGATATGTTGTTGGTTGGAAATGACAAAGTAATTATCCAGGATTTGAAGACCCAATTGTCCTCCAAATTCGACATGAAAGATCTTGGTTCTACAAACTATATTTTGGGCATGGAAATTAAAAGAGACTGAGCAAAGAGGAAGTATGTCGCAACAATACTGCAGAGGTTTAATATGAAGGATAGTAAACCGGTGAAGGTTTCTATTCCTGTAGGTGTGAGATTATCTGGTGAACAGTGTCCCAAGACACAAGAGGAGGAAGAAGAGATGTCCCATGTTCCATATGAAAGTGCAGTCAGTAGCTTGATGTATGAAATGGCTATTAGAATATTCTGACACATAGGAAATAGCTAAGTTCAACTTTGTCTAGTATAGAGTTAGGTAAAGTGTGTTTCTTTACCGTTTTACATTTTGTAACTTACAATCCGACGGTCACGATATGTAGTGATCTGACGGTTCATTCTCTCCTCGGTATTACCGACACTTGATCCGTGGCTTGACACCCGATTGGTCCATGAATTCTATTTAAAGCGCATGGAGGGTCATTTGTAGGTTAACCGTGCATGAGAGAAGCTTATGTAAATTTTCATTCTTTTATTAATAAATTGCCTGTAGTAGCCACGTTGGCGCAGGCCGTGGACTGTTTCCCTCTCTGAGGGTTTTAACCACGTCAAAATACTGGTGTATTGATCTGTGATCTGTTTGTGAGCGGTGTCCTTTTGGTGTTCTGTCTGAGGAACTTACCCTGTAAATTCCTACATGGTATCAGAGCTATTTGAGGGCCGCGTCCGTTGGTGATCCAAATCTGAAGCCGGTAGAACTGCATGCGCTGTCGTTTCCTAGATCTACTGTTTCTGACTGCTTTCGGGCCGAGAGGACTGCTCTGTTGTGTTCGGAGCATCTGTTCCAGTGAGGAACCCCTTTCGTTTCACGCGAAAAGGTTCCCGGTAGCCCTGTCTGCGTCATTTTTAAGATCTGGAGGTATACAGTCTTTATTTGCAGTTTACTGTTATTTTCTCTCTGCTTATTTCGGTTTCGGTTTATTTAGTTTTTTTTTAACTGGATCTATACCTTTCATTTCTGCGTATGCTCTTTGCCCTGCGACTCTGTGCGATCTGGGCAAATCAGAAACAGAAAGGAAGGATTTTTTCTCATGCGTATGCTCTTTTCCCTGCACCTTAGTGTGATCTCCGAAAATCAGAAACATTGAGAAAAATATTTAGTTTTTCGGCTAAAGCTAA
>APFE030816067.1:0-63102 GCA_000404065.3 Pinus taeda
CCCATTCATGAGGAGGGAGGTCCATCACGCCAGGCAGAGATTATTGTGCCGACACATGTTGTTTCCCCACTACAGTGTACATATCAGAGAGGTCATAGGACCTTGTTTGCAGCAACTCGACGAGTATTTTCTCCATAGCAGGTGGAAGGGGTCTCGTCGTCATCATCAGATCAGCGAGTGTTATCTCCACATTAGGTGGAAGGGGCCTTGTTGCCGACAGCAGCACAGGTTGCAGAGAGGGGCAAACAGCCCATGATTGAGGAGAGAGTGTCTGGTGCTCCGGTTATCGATCTTGACGCCGGTTCTCCTATCACAGAGCTCAAGGATATCATCCGAGAGCAAAGCACTGAGATTCATTCGCTGCAGACACAATTATTGATGGAAAAATGGATAATAAAATATTTGTAGCAGCGAAACAAACAACTTGAGGATGAGAAAGAGTTGGATGAGCTATGGAGGATTCGAAGTGATCGAGTCATCAACCGTAGGAGGCCCGGTGACTTGCTGCCCAAGGAGAGGGAATCCATGCTTATCCGAGTGAACACACACTTAGAGGGGCTGTTGGCTAAGGCCAATTGGAACAACAAGTTGCTAAGGAACATGAAAAACCATTATTGGGCAAGGATGCATGTTTGCAAGGCAAAAATGAAAATGTTCCAAAGAAGGTTGTCCGAGGTCCGCAAGAGCAAGAAGAAGACCGACTCGCTCCGTATCTTGGCTGAGGCTTCTCTCACTCACCATGATATTCATTATCTTCCTCCTAGCAGCAAACCCAAGAGATTTTGAGAATTTTGAGGCATTTTTGGCATTTTTGGGAATTTTACAGGTTTTGGCCATTCGAGTGGTCTCACCCCATACGAGACCAGTCGTGGGGACAGCTCGGAACGGGGAAAGCTCTACATGGTTGGATTTTTCATGCAAAGATACACTTTCCTATGGAAGGGTTTCTAATTTTGTGAAGATTTGGGCGCCCAAAAGCTCAAAATACATGCAAATTTTGACTTTCTGCCCCTTTTTTGAGTTGCAGAAAGAAGTCTTGGGAGATTTGATTTTTGAGGGGTTAAATCAACTCCAAATTCCAAAATTCCGGTTGTGTTGGAAAGTAGACTTCCAGACCTTTCCAACGAGCTATCCTGCACCTGATTTGGACTCCTGGAAGGCCCTCAAACAGAGCTGAAAACATGTGCGACCAATCGAGCCAGAGGTGCGACCACTCAGGCAAAATTTGCCAGTTTTTGACCAGTTCGGCCAGCTAAGCACAGTTTTCACTTTGGTTGACTCTTTGGACATGTAAATGATGGATTCTTGTGTAAATTTCATGGAATTAGATACTTTTACTCTTCTTTACCTCTTCTAGAAGCTTTTTTGATGTAAATAGTGAATATTTAATGCATGGATAGGCTTCCTAACTTTTAGAGGCAAGTTGTTGTGCTGGCCTATTATCTAGTGATTGATTTAGAATTAGTTGCAACAGCTCCTAGGAAGCTGAGCTCGACCCCTAGAGGTGGGGAGAGGAGTTAGACCTTCTATATTATGCCTTCTCTTTCTCATTTTTATGGTTGGACTCTAGAGGGAGAAGCTCTATTGTATTTGTTACTTGTATCTCTGCAATTTGAGGAAAAGGAAGGCCAGGGTTTTGCAGACTTCATTGTGGATTCTTGTGGATTATTATGTTGATGGTGTGTTTCCTACTTGTCATTGTAAGTGTGTTTATGTGTTCCATTTCTTAATCACTTGCTGCTATTTAAACAAAAGAAGTGATAAAGTTTGAATTCATGCATGCCATGCTCAGCTTTCAATTTTGTTTAAAATTTATGTTTTCCACTGTCTAGAGAGGATTCGAATTCATTGTTCGCCCTCTTTAGCCTCTCTTCTTTCCTCCTTGATCATCTCTTTCAGCTAAAGGCATCAGCATAAACTCCTACCTTGCCCCAAAGACCCACCTGCAAAAACTGAGCTCAATCCCCGCACCCTGAATTGCACTCCCTCCAATTGCCACCAAAAAACCCAAAAACTTTAAATCAAACCCTCTTATCAATTTACTAGCCTAAAATCTTTGTTGCTAATTGGTCAAACTCATCCTATTGAAAAATCCACCAAGTTTGACCCGAGAGAGCCTTCTTATACCTCGTAGGGCTAGCTACGAGGTGAAATGGTTTGATGTAGCTTTGAGGTTTGTCTATCTCAGCCTAGGTGAAATCTCAAACGCTAGTAGGTTGGATACATGTGAACCACATATAGGAAAGCCCTATACGTGACTGTGTAAGTAATGAACCCGCGTGTGCATGAATTCAAAATTTAAAATCACGGTTTTAATGATTCAAAACATCATTTTTTACAAGATGTCGATTACTTGGCATGAAAGAGAGCATAGTGCGATTGATAATGAAGTAATGGAGGATCAAAATGCATTAGATGCCTTACGAGGATATGGATTGTTAAAAATTTCAAAATGTCGAATATGAAGGCAAATACCAAGTTGCTTGAGATGTTAATCCACTATTGGAGTCCAGAAGAAGATGCTTTTTTTATTGATCAGATGCCCCTGAGGATTGAAATAGAGGATATCTATTTCATCACAGGCCTTTCCCGAAGGGGAGAGAGGGTCCACTCAATAGGAAGGACAAGAGGTAGTGTTAGTGTAGAAGACTACGTACGCATCTACTATCCTGGAAACGCCGAGAAGATTGAAACCCAGATTCCAATCAAGCATGTAGAGAGTCTATCACTAAGAATCCTTATTTTTACCATTTCCAGAGTAAATGGTTCAACTTCTCTACATCAGGCCTCTCATGTTTCAATGAGTCTTGCAGTGGATTGTCTCACTACAGTCTTTGATTGGTGCACATCCCTGCTAGCCAATATGAAAAAACAACTTACTTCTATCCAGAAGGGTCAGATAAAGAACTTTAGATACAGAATCATCTTGTATTCCTTCTTCTTTGAGAGAGTACTTGGGCTTCATCCCAAGGTATTTTCAACCATCAGCAGCCCAAGAGATCCATGGATGGGAAGGTGGGTTGACTTAGTGAAACGACTAGGGGGTGGTGAGGTCCCTAGCAATACATTTGATGACGAGTTTTTCCTTTGGTGGGAACAACAAGTCATTGCGGTCAAATACTACCCTTATGATGAAATGGACTTCATAGGAGATCCAGATTTGGTGTTGCCACCAGATGCAGCATGGGGTGCCATAGGTGCAAATGTTTTTTAATTTTTGAATATTAATTTTTTTTTTTTTTTTTTTTGGATTTTAAGTAGAGATGATCTAAACATATTTTTGATGAGACACAATACTTACAAAATTATTGATCATGACACAAATGTTGGACTAGTGAGACTTGATGGTCTTCCTCAACACAGGTTTCATAGAAGATACGCAGAAGGAGCCGCAACAGAGACTGAGAGGACCCTCCATGCAGTCCAGAGAAACTTGGTAAGGTTAACTCACCAAGTACCTATAGTGGCTATAGAGGACCTACCAGAGGAGATGCAACGACACGTGGTAGGAGTACCATGGGATTGGGTGCGGCTATTTCGGCGGGTGGAAAACACCATCGTTTTCTTCCTTGCCACTCATCCTAAGCAGGATCACTAGACAGATGATTAGATATTTTTATTATTATACATGATGATGGGTATAAGCCCTAATATTGTAGGACATTTTGTCCCAATTTTGTATATTATTTTGGACACAAAACTATATCTATGTATAGATGATATATATATACACACACACACACAAATGATACTTAGATTTTTATTTTTTTATTTATTGTTTTAATGTGATGAATGAGTAATATATCAATCTAATGCTTGATTAGCGTTAGAATTTGCTAATGGATTTTCTGATCGTGGAATATGAACAAATGTGATATAAACAAATGATCTTTGTAATAAACGCACTCTCAAAAATTGGTGATATAAATAAGGATCCCTCACATGATAGATGTTATTCAGTTGAGATACCACCAATTGTGAATTTCAATAAACTACTAATGAATCAATGATAGTAAATTAATAACAACAGTATATTCGGCGATATTATTTGAAGCGGGACCGATACATACGCATTTTGAAACCAACAACTGGCCAGATGGATAATAAATTACCCAAGCCATGAAAGCAAGATTCTAGGTCTGTCTACTGGCACCATCAGTGAACCCTAGATATATCAAATTGTCCATGAATACCTACCAAAGCAGATAAAAAATATCGACATCACTAAAAACCAATATATAGATTTGCACAAAGATATAATATATACAATCATGCGAATGCTAGGACGAAGCCTAAGCAAAATACTTCTTAAGATAGAGCCCATTTATAGGCTCCGCCAACTTGTTTCCCTAAAAAAAAATCAACTCATAAGCTCCCTTTAAAAAAAAGAAAATTGACAATGAAGGGACTGTACCACATAGATTTAAATTTGCTTGCCCCCAAGGCATCTTTATCCTGGTCGTAGACCAAGACAAGGTCACCTTAAAAAATAATTCTAGGACAGAAAACTTTATCGTATTGAGTTTTTACCCTCTTATAAGCTTCGTTGATTATTGCCACATCTCGACGCTGCTCATCGAGATGTTCCAAATGAACGAGGCGTTCTTTGGGACTAGAAGTATCGGGAAGAAGTTCAATAGATAGTTTAAGGGAAGGAATTTCACATTCCACAGGAAAAATGGATTCCAACCCATAAACTAGTTGAAAAGGAGTTAAACCAGTAGCAATCTTAACTGACATTCAGTATGCCCAAAGTGTCGGATATAACATAATGTGCCAATTGGATGAGATTTGTTAATCGTACTTTGCAGGATGATTTTTAGGGATTTGTTCACGGCTTCAACTTGCCCATTGGCCTAAGGATAATACGGAGATGAATGCTCCTGCCAGAAACCCAACTTAAGAGCCAATTCATACATCATTTGATTTTGGAAATGACTGCCATGGTCAGTGACAATATCTTTAGGAATACCGAACTGGGAAATGACTTGATTGAAGAGAAACAAGGTTGTTGTTTGACCATCATTCTTGAAAGTAGGCATAGCTTCGGCCCACTTAGTAAAGTAGTCTACGAATACGATGATATACTTGTGATTTCCTCTCGAAGGCAGGTTACAAGTAGTAAAATCAATACCCCACTTCGTGAAAGGAGCGACGATGATTACAGGGAAAAGCGAAGCTGGATGTGCACGTATTTTCTGAGTATAAACTTGACAGGGATGGTATCTCTTGACTGCTTCAATAAAATCTTTGAAGATCAAAGGCCAAAAGTAGCCTACACGCAAAAAAAATTGGGTTGTTGCAAGCCCAGATAGATGACCACCACAAGCTCCACTCTAGCAATCATTAAGCACAAACTCAACTTCTTCTAAGGTTAAACAACGTCGAAGGATTGAATCAACCCCGCGATGATATAAAGGGTCACCTATAATAATATAGCTTTTAGCGAGGTGATGTAATTTTCTGCGTTCATCCTTGGAAAAAGTGAGCGGAAACTTTGAATACTGGAGATATATAATAATATCTCCATACCAAGGATCTTGCAAGGAAATAAGAAACAAATGTTCATTAGGAAAAGTTTCCTCATGAATGATTTCTTCCTCACAAGGCAACTCTAAGATCAACTCTGCAAATAATAAAGATTTCTTAGACTTAGCCGACATGAATTCGAGATCGAATTCTTGTAAAATGACAATCCATCTATTATATTTGCCCCCAATCGCTCACATGCTGAGAACAAACTAAAATGGATTGACGACTGCTAAGACAAAAGTTTTTTGAAGCAGAATATAATGTCTAAGTTGCTAGATAACATGAATAACTTCCAAATCTAATTTCACGATGGGAGGATAGAACAGTTTAGGACCCGCTAAGCCTTGGCTCAGATAGTAGATTTCGTGCTCACATAAAGCATCATCCTCGTGAACCAGAACCATACCAATAGTTGATTCCG
This sequence comes from Pinus taeda, assembly GCA_000404065.3. Lineage (NCBI taxonomy): Eukaryota > Viridiplantae > Streptophyta > Pinopsida > Pinales > Pinaceae > Pinus > Pinus taeda. The sequence goes on from APFE030816067.1 coordinate 5,954, forward strand.
TTGCGGCAAGATATAAAAGGAAGTCTCTGCTATAATCAGGTGGACTCAACAAAGGAGTAGAGGTTAATGATTTTTTCAAAGCATCAAAGGAGCATTGCACGAAATCATCCCATAGAAATGGGACTCCTTTCTTAAGCAATCTCATAAATACTTTGTAATCTCGGTGTTATTAGCTATAAATATCCTTAAGAAATTGGCTTTTCCTTGGAGACTCTGAAGTTGACGTATAGAGGACAGGGGAGGCAACTAAAGTATTGCCTCAACCTTGAATGGATCTACATGAATCCCATTAGTCGACACGATGAATCCCAATAACCGACCAGATTTGACGGTGAAAACACACTTATTTAGATTCAGCCGGATTTTATAAAGACGACATCGTTCAAAAATCAATCAAAGATGTTTAGGATGACCTATTCTATTTCAAGAATGAGCAGCTAAATCATCCAAATAAGCTTTGATAATGTGCTTGATATTGTGAAAAGATATGACATGGGCCACTGAAAAGTAGCTCCAACATTTTTTAGGCCAAAAGGCATCTTTTTAAATGCAAATGTACCCCAGGTGAAAATGAAAGTTGTCTTATGGACGAATAGTAATTTGATTATAACCAGAAAATCAGTCCGTAAACGAGAAAATTTCATTACCCGCACGTTCATCAATAATCTGATTAATAAAGTGTGGGGTAATTATCCTTAGGACAAGCTTTATGTAGGTCCCTAAAGTCAATGCATACACGGATCGTTCCTTGCTTTTTGTCTACAGGGACTGGATTAGAGACCCATTGAGTTAACGGAATGGGGTATATGAAACCCGCCTTAAGCAACTTCTCAACCTTAGCTTTGATAGCTGCTGCTTTTCTAGGGTTTAGTGGTCGAATTTTCTCATGAATAGGTTTTTTGATTTCATACGTCTTGATCTCATGCGGGACTATAGATAGATCTACCCAAGACATTTCCTCATAAGACCAAGCAAACACATCTCGAAACTCTTTAAAGAGATCAGTATAAGTTTCAATTTCTTCAGGGGAATAGTCAGCTCCAATGAAGACATTTTCAATAATGTTGGGTTTCCTAGAGATGTTCACTCGAACAGTTTGTGAAATGACAGACATGTTACCTTCGGCAAAAAATTGTGTTGGAGCCAAAGGATGTAAAACTGCATGAACATCACTAGTGGATGAAGAAATGGACAAACTTGATTCTATCTCGCAAATGAGGGAGAAAATATGAACGATGATGCAAATCATTCCACGATATTTAAACACCCGTCATTGCTTCTAGAATTGATTCTTCAGAATGCAAGACAATATCTAAGCAATCTAGAGTAGAAGTGGAATCTAGAGTCCAAGCGGGAGCCACATCCCCACCTAGCTCCTTTGGTGAAAAAGGAGTAGGATCGAAGTCTACAGTGTTAACAATAGACTAATAAGCAATTTTAGCTGCAAACATAGGACATGCCATTCCACCTATCTTCCCCTCATCTAATGTGGTGGTAGAAGAGGGTAAGGGCTAAGGATCTGAAAAATAATGAGTTCTAAATAACTCTCTCTGAGAAGGTGCCTTGGAGGATTGAATAACATTAATTATAGCTATAGAAGCAAGAAAATCAAAGGTACCCATTAAGGAGGAGAACATTCCAACTCCTAAATTCTCTATAGGTTGCTTGGGATTGTTCACTAACGGAACAATAGATTCAAAAGATGCATGGGAGTCACCCGGAGAATAATCCATTTGATCAACCTTTACAATTCTCCCTTCACGAGGAAAAGAGAGGATGTGAAATAACGACAATAAAGTAGCATCCATCTCGTAAATCCAATTTCTACCTAAAAGGAGATTGTAATCCAGATTTGCATCAACTATTTCTACTTTAATATTTACAACCTTACCCCCAACATAGATGGGAAATGCTGGAATAATCCCATGTGTTCTATGAGAATGAACATCAAATGCTATTAATAGAGTAGGTAAAGGAATAACCTGAGGTGATCCAATAGCCTTCCAACATGATATGGACATTACACATGTGGAAGCTCCCTCATCAACTATAGTTCGAAAGATATTGGTCTTTCGATATGTAGACTTGATTTGAAAAGCCATAGGATGTGGGAGTCTCTTCTTGATGTTTGACATATCGAATGTAAGCACAAGAGAGATTTTTGGATCAATTGCTCTGATTGTAGTGAGCAATGCACTTCTTTATGCTGGTCACGATTGGAGTACCTCTAACACCGACATAACACAAGGACTCTGAGCCAGATCTTCTACAATAGAGTAGTTTTGGGTTGCCTTAACATTAGGGTTAATGGTCAAGCATTTTGCAGAGCCTTTCATCATTCGAGGTATAGACTCAACTACAGGCCTGTCAATATGGAGTGGCTCTAAAACATTAGAAGTAGACTTAGACTTTGATGATTCTGATTCACCATAATCACGTGACTGTGTAGTGACATCAATATGTGAACTCATCATGTAAACATTTGATGTATTGTCCCCTTCCTAGTTGCCCACAGTGGGGGTACCGGTACTGGAATTCGCGCCAGCAAGCAACTGTTTCCCTTGGGGAAAAGGGTTAGTTAGAATAGCCTGGGAGCTAGAAGACCCCTGCTGAACCAACAAGTGTTGATCATCTTGAATCTTAGGGCAAAGATGAGTCAAATGGTCACCATTTCATAACTTGCATGGAAACTTTACTTTGTTCTTAGACTCTTTTTTACCCCCGCCAGCATCATTGTCATGTTTGTTTGCATTATCCTTCCCATCCTATTTCTTTTTCCTACCACGTCCTTTCTTCTTCCCATCGGATTATTGGTTTCCTTTAGGGTTAGAAGTTTGAATGATATTTATAGATAAGGTTGAGAAGGCATAGGCATTGATGGCGATGCCAGCATAGAAGAAGCGGTTTGTAAATACAACTGCTGCAATTGATTTAGCAAGTTGGTTGTGATAGTATCAATCAATCTGACTAGCCCATCGGCATGGGGACCTGGCTTCAGCTTGGCTAAATCAACCACTGACCTAGGAGCATTAGATAGTTTATTTTTAAGAACCCCATATTGAGAATATATAAGTTCTAGTTATTGGGCTCTAAAAATAACCTGCTCTTTGGTGTACACCGGAGAGCGATACGTCTGTAGTGTTGTTTTAATCAATATTAATTGACCGAGACTGCAACATTTAATTGTCAACCTAGGGTAGGTCTTGCTGTTTCAATGGAGTTTGCACTATCTGTGTCGATACACCACAACTAAGAATAAGAAAACGCCGAAAACAGTAAAAGGTGTCGCTGAACCAAATTGCTGTGTCAAACCATTCATGTAGACATACAAACACTCTACAAAATTATTCACACTTTGCAACTATCAAAGTAAAGGCGTGCCACACAGGAACTAATATCTACTCCAGCTGGTTACTACCATTTTGTTGATTAACTCAGTGTAACAACATAATACAAATGGAAACAACAACGAATGTAATCCACAATATGTATAGCAACAGTGAGAAACCATAAATCAATTAGCTAAACTATAATGTACGCTACCTCTATCACTACAGTCCCTGCTAACGAGGAGGGACCTTCCTCCTCAACAGGGCGTAGGAGTAACACAAAAGTAATTAACGAATTAGCTGAAGAGCAATAACAACATCATTGTGCCGAGTAATATTAAAAATAAACTCATAATTACAGAAGCAGAGTAACAATACTTTACTATATGTTGTGTCCTTGTACCTGAAAAATTGAGTTCCTTTATAGTTATTACATCTCGAAATTAGAAACAGATCAGTTATGAGAATCTCACGATTCTCATGTTGATAAAAAGTAAAAGTAGTTACAACCTATTTCTAAATACAAATATACAGTAGTTAGGATTGCAACCGCTTGGGTCTGTTGCTTCCAAAATAAATAATCCCTATTGTCGACAACTCTTATGTGGAATAGTACCCACATTTTCCAACTTCAGCGTAACAACATTAAGTGAATAACAATTCAGGATGTCATGGCATTGCCAGCGACAATACTTTTGGCGTAACAACGGATTCTTATATCAACGCATAGTGTAACAACATCCAATATGTAACCACAGACTGTAACAACAAATTGTAACAACATCCAATGTGTAACAACGAACTGTTCTACCCTTCTCTATAGTTAATTTGCACTGTATGTCTGCTTAATAGCTTTGTTCTTGCGAGCCATCACTTGAAAAGAAGAAGAGATTCCCAAAATACTTCTTCAATACTCTCCCAGTTAGCCACAAAAAAGAATAAAGCATCACATTACTCAGTAAAATATGGAAAAGTAACAGAACAGTAGAATAGGTTATAAAGGTGAGAAAATAGGGAGATTGGTCATGTAAATTCATAGGCCTGGAGGAAAGAAGGGTCAAAACTGGGGAAAGAATGAGCAAAAAATAGGTAAAAAACCACATCCAACATCTCCCATGACTGAAGCAACTGCATGTCGCCATGCAGAATCTTAGCTCCTCCAACTGTACCCCTGATGTAAGTCTGTGAAATTGTAGGCACCAGCAGCGTCTTCACCCAGAGCTCTGAACCCTTGAATGGCCATCAATTGTCGTGGCCAAGATTCCTCTTCGAAGTCACATAGGTGGTAGTCCGACTGATACTCTTCTACTAGCAACCAAATCAAAGGAAATTTGAATTTGAGGCCAATTCAGAATGCCCCCAGTGTTTGCACAATCCGAGCATACTCAAGCACCCGTGTAACAAAAAACCAAAAAGTTCCTGTACTCAAAAGGATCTCCTTCTTGTAACTCAACGCTACATGCCTCAATGCACTTAAGACATCCTACTAGCGCTCAACTTTTCATATTTGCATACAGGTTGAGGCAGATCCTGATGATCCATTTCCTATAGCTGGCCGACTGTTCTTGAATTTCTAAAGTGCTCAGGAACAACTTAAACTCATACCTGAGTTTGTAAACCATCCCTGGTTCGACTGTGACCCACAATGATGTTCTCTCCTCGTTAGCTTCTGCTGATTTCATGGCCATATGCCACTCAATCTGATTCCTCATAAATGAAAGGAAGGCCCACAACTGCAAATCTCCCATATAGGAGAAGATACTCACTACCATCTTCATGCTGAAATATTCACACATGATATTATGTAAAAACAACTTGCACAACAAGATCTGGTCATCAAAGTTGCAGGAGCGAAAAATCTCCAGAAAGTACGGGTTGAAGAACCCAAATAGGATTAATTCTCAAAAATCACTTTTAATTGAAATAAATAATAACGTTCCCAGAGGAACACTGGATATGATGGGGATGGTCGCTTGCATGCTAGCAGGTTTAGAGCAAGGTCACAGAGCTTAGTCTTATCATTCATCAGGTCCGAGACCTGTCGATTCAGCTGATATAGCTGTTCATCCTTCTTCTTTATAGCTTCCTTGTGCCTTTGTGCTTCCCACTCTCTTTCCCATTCTTCCTTTAGCCATTTCTCTCTAAGGGAATCCATCATCTTCTTGTGAGCTTGGAGCGAGATCACCCCCTCTTGTAGGGAGAGCTCCTGCTGCTTCCATTTTTGCAGCTCTGGTGATAATAACATCTTCTCAGAACACCATCCTGCATCAAGACCTGATGTTCTCCCACATGCACTATCAATTGAAGGTGTAACAACGTCCTAAGGGTGAAATTGTTCCACTTTGGCTGTTGTTTCTTATGTAACAACAACTTCGTTAGTGGATTTTGTCACAGTTTCCTTATCTTCCTGGTCAACTTCCATTTCCACTGCTAGTTCTTGTGTAACAACATTGTTATCCACAAACTTCTATATATTGTTTTTCCACAGGTAGGCTTTTGTCTACACTGCTAGTTCTTGTGTAACAACAGTGTCGACCGCAGGCTCATGGATGTTAGTTTCTCCTTCCTTCCCTTGGCTGACTTCCTCCTCCACTGTTGGTTCTGGTGAAACAACAATGTGAGCCAAGGGCTCCTGTGTATCACTCAATCACTTTCTGTGGATTATGCCATCTCGGTTGTTGGTTCTTGTGTAACAACAACATCCTCAATGGGTTCTTGTGCATCAGCTTCCCAGATTTTTGTTTGGGTCTCCCTCGAGGTGGTGTCTACTACACAGAATTTAAATCCTGCTGCCACTAGCTTCTTAGCACAGGCTATGCACACAGTGCCTGAAACATCTTCCTTTCTAGCCCTATCCATGGCCCCAGCCAAAGTATCTAGCCCTGAGGCTCTTGGCTCTGTCTTTCTCTCTGTTAGTTGTTCCCTTAGCTCTCTATTTTCCTTTTCTAATTTTTCAATTCTTAACAACAAGGATTGGGTTTTGCTGTTACTAGGTGAAGAAGGTTTCTCTAGCTGAGCCTGTTCCTCGTCCTTTTTCTCTGCTGCTTCTTTGTTCTTCTTTGACATGGACAGGGACTCTGGGTGCTCGCTAACCCTTATCCTTTGCTTCGGCCACCTGTCACCAATTGGTTTGTCAATTGGCCTCTTACCAACCCTTACTATCGAGGGTTGGGGTTGCTCCTTTGTCACCGCTGGAGCTTCCTCAGATGTCTCAATTTGCCTCCTGCGGTTGGTCCTGGGCTTCTTCCTCATGAATTCTTCCCAATTTCTGCCCTGGCAGCTCAAGGCATCAACACAATGAGTTTGATAAGGCCATGGTTGGTGACACACGTTTCTGGATGCCCAACTATTTTCACAGCCGCGACCATATGCCTAATGTTTCCCAGCAAGAAGTAAGGAAGAATGATGAGCTGCTGATGCCAGAGGTGGTTCAACAGTGGAAAGTGGTAATTAAACACAATTGTTGCCCTTCCCTCGCAAGTAATATACTTGATGAGGTAGAGGGAAAAATCAGCCCATGGCTAGGGGAGTGATAGTCTATCAATTCCCCTTCCTTTCTTTACCAACGACTCTTCTTCTTGGAGGAAATCCCCTTCCAGGGAGGTGTCATTGACCTTCTTGTTGAACCACCTCTTTCCTTCCACTAGTAATCCTGTCACTCTAGCAATCACCTCTTATGTGACCTCCAACTTCAACCCTCTGATCTCTGTCTAGTTTCTGTCCAAATTCTTTGCAAATTCCATGGCAACACCGTTGTCTCATCCCTCCAACCTCCAGAAGAATTCGAACCAGCCTGCGTCTTTGAAAATATGGCATGCTTCAAGGCAAACCTCCAAGGCTTTTGTGGACCCTAGCTTATGCCGTATTGCTGCTTCACCCATTGCTTATGCAAATTCAATGCCATTTCACCTCCTTCTCCCTTCCTCTAGACGCTCCGGGGTCGTCAACACACAACCTAGTTATTTTAGCCTACATTGTTGTCTTCCACTTCTCTGAGCACTCTGAATGGGGATTTAGCAATTCTAGCAGGGGTAAATGGTAGGGTGGTAGGGTGGCGTAGGTGAGGATTTCAAATTAGGATTTTGCACTCATAATTCATACTCCACGGCAAATTTTCCTTATTAATGGTGAGTCATGGGAGGTCTCATCAAAGGTACACTTCCCTTTTTTGATATAATTGGCATTAAGTAACAATAACTACCATGGCATCATGCCTTAATTGCAGGATTTTTTTGAATAATCACAATCATGTGACGGTCATGTCACAAAACGATTCGCTCCCCCCGTCTTAAATGTGACAGCCGCCCTCAACTGTCAAAAATCATGTTAAGTTGCCATAAGTACCAAATAAAGAGAATTCAATATTACCTTTTGATGACGTACCTGGGAGACATGGGGAGAAGTCATGGGTGGCACGGTGCGTGAACCAAGATCCGGCAGTGAGACGCATGAATTTAATTATGATGACAAGGATCACGATGATGCATGTTATTTATTTCAAATAAAATATCTCATTTATTTTTTAATAGTTGTTGGTTGTTATAGGAGTAACAACCAAGACGGCTAATATATATATATATATATATATATATATATATATATATATATATATATATATATATATATATTTATATATATATATATTATATATATATATATATATTATATATATATATATATATATATTATATATATATATATAATATAATTTTGATTTCCACTAGAAAATAAAGAAGAAATGATCATGTAACAACACTTATCATAAGGTATGCTTTGAAATAACAGATGATGTTACAAAGTGTGTAGCAGCCACCATGAGGTGGTTTTCAACTACTACAAAAAGTGTCTGTTTGCGTTTGGGAAAGGTTTTCACAGCCAAATTGTTATTATTGTTATTATTATTATTTTTTTTTTTTAAGAGTTTGAAGGTGTAACAACTGCCAAGCATAGTTGATTTTCAGTTGTTACACTTATTGGAAAAACAAAAAATTTTGCAGCACAAGGGGGGCTTTCCCCTGTTCCTATAATTGTAGATCCGAATTTGTGACAATGTTGACAAATGAATCCCTTGAAGCAGGTTTGTGATATAGCCGAAGATGGTGCCCATTTGCAAGCAATGGTGTCCTCGCATTGTCTATGGTCACCAAATTTACAGTCCCATTGTAAAAGACTGCATCTTCCTCATAGGGACCTAGCCATCTGGTGCAAAGCTTACCCTTGAAGTCTTTAAATCTTGAGTCATATAAGAGAGCCCAATCTCTTTTCTAGAACTTATTTTTCTTGATGAATCTATCATTCCACTTAGCTCTCTGCTGCTGGATAATCTTTGTTTGCTAGATAGCAGCTAACCGTTTCTCCTCCAATTCATTGTGTTGGTTCAATCTATGCTTTTGTGCTTTAGCCAAATCCAAATTGACCTGCAATGCTTCTTCTTAGTGTCTTGATTTCAAATTCAATGGGGAATAAAGGGTTTTTACCATACACAAGTTCATATGGTGAGAATCCAGTGGCATTCCTCCATGTAGTCCTGTATGCCCACAACACTTCTGGAAGTTTATCAGCCCAATTTCTACGGTGACTGGCCATAGTCTTAGTAAGGATTCTCTCAATGACTTTTTTAGTGCTTTCCACTCGGCCATTTACTCTTGGATGATAAGGTGTTGTGATTTTATGATGGATTTTATATTTTTCAACCAACTCCTGGATCTTATGAGATGTGAACTCGGGCCCTCCATCTATGACCAACTCCCTGGGTATGCCAAATTGGACAAAGATGTCTTCAAATAGAAAGTCTGAGACAACCTGATCCATGGCTCTGGTTAGTTCCTTTGCCTCAACCAATTTTGTGACGTAGTCAGTGCAGACCAAGATGTAATATTTGTATCTAGATGAGGGATTAATTGGTCCCACAAAATCTAGATCCCACTTCTCAAAGGTTTCTAAGACGATTTGGGGCTGTAATGGCATCTCATCTGATTGCATTGGTTAGCCCATCCTTTGACAACTATCACATCCCTTCACAAACTTCTTGGCATCCTAAAATATTGTTGGCCAATAATACCCTATTGAAAGGACTTTGTATCTTGTCCATTTGTTTGCAAAGTGTTGTCCACAAGGTTCTTCGTGACATGCTTTAAGGATGTCAAAGACCTCATCTTCTCTAACACAACGTCTAATCTGGAAATCTGGTCCAGTGTGATAGAGGTTCCCATCTATCCAGTTATATGTAGCACTTTGCTGCATGATATTTCTTTTCTCCTTGGATGACAAATCGTGTGGAACTTCCCTGCAACAAGATAATTGGCTATATCTGCATACCAAGGTGAATAAATAGAAATAACAAAAAGATATTCATATGGGAAAGAATCCTCAGTAGGAATGCAATTGTCATCAATAGTTAACCTAGAAAGAAATTCATCTACTACATTATATTTTCCAGGTTTATCGACAATAGTGATATCAAATTTTTGTAACAACAATAACCAATGTGTAATCCTACCATTGCTAATTGGTTTATTCATTAAAAAATGAATGGAAGAATGGTCAGTGTGAACAAATACTTGATACCCAGTGATATAATGTCAGAATTTATTGATGGCATGCATGATTGCTAAGAACTCCTCTTGGTCACTATGTAGTTGAGCTCAACGAGGGTTAGATTTTTGCTTATGTAGTAAATAACATAAGGTTTCTTATCCTCCATTTTGCTAAAAACAACACTTAGAACAATATCAGACGCATCTGTAGCCATGTGAAATGACAATTCCCAATTAGGTCCTCGCAAGACTAGAGCTACTGATACACATCATTTAAACTTTAAAAAGGCTTGCATACACTTCCCTGTCCACAAAAAATCAACATCCTTTATCAGCAAGGAAAACAATGGCAATGCAATTTTTGAAAATTGTTATACAAATCTCCTGTAATACCCTGCATGCCCCAAAAAACTTCATACCTATTTTTGCATTTTGGGGGTTGGGATTTTCAAGATTACCTCTATTTTTGCAGGGTCTACCTTTATTCCTTAAGCAATGTAGTTTCCAAGCACGATTCCTTCAGTCATCATCATGTGACATTTTTCAGTGCTCAAGGCAACATTAGTCTGTACACACCATTCTAACACTTTTTCTAGATTGACTAATGTTGTTTCAAAAGCATCTCCATAAGGTGTAAAATTGTCCATGAAGATTTCCAAGTAGTCATTCAACAAGTCAGAAAAAATCCCCAGTTTTTCCCTTTGAAAGGTCGTTGGCGCATTACAGAGTCCAAAAGGAAGTACTCTATATGCGTAGGTTCCCCAAGGACAAGTAAAGGTATTTTTATCCTGATCTTCCAGGGTAATCTGTATTTTATTATTACCACTAAATCCATCCAAAAATGAAAATAATTTCTTTTCGAAGAGGGTATCAAGGACCTGATCTATAAATGGTAAGGGGAAATGGTCCTTTTGAGTGGATTTATTGATTTCTCTGTAATCTACACAGACTGTCCACTTGTCATTCTTTTTAGGAACGATGACAAGCAACGACACCCACTAACTGTTAGATATTGGGTGAGTGAAATTAGCACTCGGGAGTTTTTGTAATTCTACCTTCACCACCTCCTTTAATGTAGGGTTCATGTGGCGCTGAGGTTGTCTGACTGGTTTGCAACCATCCTTCAAATAAATATGGTGAGTGAATAGGTTAGGGTGGATCCATTTCATATTTGTATAGTCCCATGCAAATGCGTTTTTGTATTTCTATAACAACTGTAACAACAATTGGTTTTTCTCAGCAGTCAGGTTGGGGTTAATATTCAAAAACTTTCAAGATTCTATCTCAATTTGACTGTTGTTAATATTTGGAGCGGTTCTCATTTGTTCAAAATCTGTACATTCCACCTCTTCTTCCTCATTCGCATCCTTAGCAGAAGCGAAAGAAAGTGAGTTACTAATAAAACCATTGATGACATCATCTTCTGTCTCATCCTTGAAATATTGGGCTTTCCCAAGAGTGACTAGTGGCAGGGAAAGATCTGACTCAGGCTCAAACTCATCCCACAAAGGGTTATATATATCTGTATTTGGTTTTGGGGGGTAAAGGCTAAGGCTCTTTGTTGCTTGGCCATCCGAGATCACTATAGATCCCAATCTGTAGCCTATAAATGCATCCGTAGTGGCCAACCAAGCTTTCCCTAGGATCAAAGGATGTCCCCCCAAATCGGATTTGGGCTGTAAGATGAGAAAATCAGCCAGATACCTCTAGGAAGCTATTGTAATCACTATATCCTTTGACATCCCATCGGGTTTAACAAGGGACCAGGGCCGTAAGATAAGAAAATCAACCAGATGCCTCTAGGAAGCTATTGTAATCACTATATCCTTTGGCATCCCATTGGGTTTAATACGGGACTTGTCTGCTAATTGAAGTATAGTAGGAGTATGTCTAAGTACCTGTAGCATGAGAGCGATAAAGTGGTCCTTTGTCATTACATTAATGGCAACCCCGAGATCGATCAACGTATTAGCTATGGGCTGATCATTAATGTAGACATTGACCGTAGGATTTCTTGGATCATAATAATTAGTTAGGAGAGGCTGAGCAGACATTAATTCAGATAATTTCCCCATCACATGTATGGTGGCAGGGTCTTTAGGCTTCCTCCCAGGTTTCTTGATGCACAAATCTCTCACTATTTTAGCATAAATAAGCACTTCTTTAAGGGCTGCTAGCGGAGGAATTCGTACATGCAAATTTTGCAACTCCCTAAGAAAATCAGATTCAAGCTGTGAAGTCATCCTAAGTTCGGCCAATCTCTGAGGATATGGAGGGTCTTGTTATGACAGTCGAATCAATTGTTATAGGTGTATTAGCCTTCCCCAAGTTGGCTGTTACAGCAGTAACAATTCTTCACGGGTCAAAGGTTATAGATGTAATAGTTTCCTCTATATTGGTTGTTGTAGGCGCAATAACCACCTCAGAGCCTCTAACATCTCTTGTGGATGGTTCGCATTCCTCCATTGTAATGATAGGGGAGTGACTTGGTTTAATTACCTTGCCCGATCGCAATTGCATTTCATTAAGTCCCATGGGGGTAATAAGGTAGGTCTGGAAGGTAGTCGAAGCCTCTATGCCCTGAGCTGCTTTATTGTTTGGGTTTGGGTTAGGTTGCACTTGTAGTTGGGGTCGCACAAGTGGTGGATGAGTAGGAGTTTGGAAAGTAGGTAACTGCAGCTATTGTTGCATGGGCAGTCCAGGTAGAGCTGAATTCTGGGAATTTCCTCTCCAATTCTGGTTCCAAGGATATGGTTGGGATTGAGGATATTGAACAAAAGGATATGGAGATCACTGGTTCCAGGGTGAATGAAACTGCACTGAAGGAGGAGTAGGATATTTCCATGGATATTGCTGAGTGTTATATGCATTTTTCCATGAATTGAAAGAGGAAAATTCTTGAGATTTACCTAGAGTTCGTGGTTTCCATTGCCTCCTTGGTGCGATGAAATAAGAGGATTGCACTTCCTCTCTTGACTCTCTAAGTACTGCCTTCAATCTAGGAAGCTCCGGACATTGCCCTGTTGAATGTTCCAGCTTGCAAATATTGCACAAGCTATTGTTGTTCAATTCACATTCCCTCAAAGGATGTTTCTTTCAGCAATTCAGACATAACACAGCTAGAGGTGTGTCAGCTTCTACTTTTGTCTTATTGATCTGCATTTTCATTATCTGGGCAGAGAGAGTACTCAGGATATTGGTCTTAAAATTTTCAAACAAATTTTCGATTTCTGCTCTAGTTACTCCCCCTGTTGCAGATTTTTGTATATGGGTGGAGGCATCTTGAACTGTGCTTCTCCCCTTAGATGATCCTCTAGAGCATCTTAGATAAAGCTTTACAATTTCAACGAATGGTTCTTGCGATATATCCCCCTGCCCTAATAGGTTTAGGGTATCAAGGCAGTCATCCCTCATTCCTCTGATAAATATAGTCTTCAAGATCTCTTGCTCCAGTTCACTATATTTAGAGCGTTGTAGATTATAGTGGAACCTTTCCACATAATCTTCCAGGCTTTCATCCTCCTTTTGTTTCATTCTAAATATTTCCTCCCTTAAGTCCCTGGTTCTGCAATAGTCTTGTTACTTTTATAAGAACATCTCCTTCATGTCATTCCATGTTCGAATAGAAGCGGAACCCAATCCCATGAACCATCTCAAGGCTACCCCTTTTAAAGTAGTAGGAAATAATTTTAATTTCTGTGCATCTGAGGTATAATCATAACTTCTGCATAAGGCATCGAACTCAAATAAAAAGGTGTCTGGATCTTCCATAGTCATCCCCTCGAAGGATGGTAAGGATGATAAGGGAATATTCTTCATAGGAGTTTCACCTTTGATATCCCCGATTGGGAACTCGAAGGTGATGATAGTAGCATCTGTTTTAGCATTGTTGTCATTGTTTTCCCCCATGACTAGTCCTTCTAACCCTTGTTGTAGCAGGCGTCCTTCAAATTGTTCTTGTGATGGTCTCGTAGATGTGATTAGTGGCTAAGATGTTCTTGGGGCTGGTTGTTTTACCGCACTACCTGTATCTGGGTATTGATAAACCAACAGGTGTTCTTCCGTCCTAGGTGTTCGATGTTCCCCCTCAGTTTCCCCTTGCCCCTCGGTCCTGAAATCCTGGCTACTAGTTTCCCTCTCATGCCTTTGAATCAGATTCTTGGTCTTGGGTGTATGGGTGCTAGCTTTAGAATGATATGGTCCCGAGATAGAGGAATCAAAGGTTTCTGCTTTTGCTATGGGAGTAATAGCCTTCTGCTGCCCTGTTTTCCTTGCATCCCTTTGAGAGTTGGACTGTTTTTTTCTGCCTTAGAGATTAGTTCCTGGATGAATGTTTTCCTTCCCAAATCTACACTCTTCCTTTCCTTTTTACGACCCTCTTTTCCTGTGACTAATTAGAGTGGGGTAGTTTTGGTATCTCTATAATTTCTACAATTGCACACATGGACCCTATGTGTATTAACTCACACCCTAAGTGTCTCAATCTTTGACAGGGGTGAGCCCGCCTAGGTATGTTAGAGCGATGCGCAAGTTCTTACCTCTCATCTTACCGCCTAGCGACTGAAGAGCTGAAAGAACGCTAAACAAAACACCAAAATTCCCTAAGTTCCCTAGTGATCACAATGGTGAGCTCGCCCAAGTATGTTAGAGCGATGCGTAGGTTCTTACCTCTCATCTTACCGCCCAGCAAGTGTGGACTAGGAGCACTCGACATCAAGCAAACAACTTGGCTGATTGTATCATCAACTGCAATCCCTGTAAACGATCCCAAAATGTAGTGTTGTTTTAATCAATCCTAATTGACCGAGACTGCAACATTTAATTGTCAACCCAGGGTAGGTCTTGTTGTTTCAATGTAGTTTTCACTGTCTGTGCCGATACACCACAACCAAGAATATGAAAATGAAGAAAACAGTAAAAGGTGTCGCTGAGCCAAATTATTGGTTACTACCATTTTGTTTATTAACTCAGTGTAACAACATAATACAAATGGAAATAGTAGTGAATGTAATCCATGATTTGTATAGCAACAACGAGAAACCATAAATAAATTAGCTAAACTAGAATGTACACTACCTCTATTTCTGTAGTCCCTGCCAAAGAGGAGGGTCCTTCCTCCTTAGCAGGGTGCAGGAAAAACACAAAAGTAATTAACGAATTAGCTGAAGAGAAGTAACAACATCACTGTGTTGATTAATATTAAAAATAAAATCAGAATTATAGAAGCATAGTAACAATACTTTTCTATATGTCGTGTCCTTGTACATGAAAAATTGAGTTCCTTTATAGTTATTACATCCCGAAATTAGAAATAGATTAGTCATGAGAATCTCACGATTCTTATGTTGATAAAAAATAAAAGTAGTTACAACCTGTTTCTAAATACAAATATAGAGTAGTTAGGATTGCAATTGCTTGGGTCTATTGCTTCCAAAATAAACAATCCCTACTGCCGACATCTGTTATGTGGAATAGTACCCACATTTTCCAGCTTCTCCACAACAACATCGAGTGAATAACGGTTCGGGATGTCATGGCATCACTGGCGATAACACTTTTGGTGTAACAACAGATTCTTGTATCACCGCGTAGTGTAACAACATCCAATATGTAACAACAGACTGTAACAACATCCATTGTGTAACAACAAACTGTAACAACATCCAACGTGTAACAACAACTTGTAACAACATCCAATGTGTAACAACAACCTGTAACGACATCCAATGTGTAACAACGAACTGTTCTACCCTGCTCTGTAGTTAATCCACGCTGCCTGTTTGCTTCATAGCTTTGTTATCGTGAGTCATCACTTGAAAAGAAGAAGAGCTTCCCAAAATACTTCTTCAATACTCTCCCAGTTAGCCACAAAAAGGAATAAAGCATTGCATTACTCAATAAAATATGGCAAAGCAACATAACAGTAGAATAAGTTATAAAGTTGAGAAAACAAGGAAATTGGTCATGTAAATTCATAGGCTTGGAGGATATAAGGGTCAAAACTGGGGAAAGAATGTGAAGAAAATGGGTAAAAAACCACACCCAACAACGTCCTTAGATATCTCGGGTTGTAAGGATTTAAGAAACCATTCAAGAAGGAATTATTGTGGAATATCGGATTTAATGAGCCTCTTCCTTCTCCTCCATTCCTGGATATGATCGGAAATGTGGGTTGCCTGGTCCTGGTGGAAATTAGCTAATAGCTCAGTTCCAACATCATAACGAATGGGCAACTGAAAATGGTTTAAAAATATAGTAGCCAAATCACCTAATGAAGCGAAGGTACCCACCGGGAGTTTAATGTACCATTTAGCCGCATTCCTAGTTAGGTTGCGATGAAATAATCTCAACCCGATTGAATCATTTATCAGGGAGTTCAATGAACACCATAAGTGGAAAGTGTTTATATGGTTGCCCAGAACTCCACCAGTCTTCCCTTTCGAATTTGGGTATATTCGACGGAAGTTTGGTTGGAACCGAAGGCCAGGATGGGTTATATCTGAACGGATCATTAGTCAATTTAGATAGATATGGAAAGTTTAACATTGCTAGGAAAGGTAAGTGCATAGGACCCTAAGAATTCCATTCTGTCTCGGCAGAATTTCCAATGTTCTGAAAAGAATACCTGGATTTGTGAAGGCACCAGGTTGCCTGAAGTAATTCGTAGGAAAACTTGAACCATAAGGAAAATCGTGTGGCCTAGAAAAAATCAGAGTTTGTCCAACTACCACCAAAAAATTTCCATATCCAGTGAAATTCCCCCCTAGAGAGGCATTGAATGGAGTAGAGAGCCCTTGGTAAGGGTTCCATGCATGAGCATAGGGAGAAAAACTCTGGAATGAAGCCACAAAGGAATATGGCATATTCCCATGTTGGCTAAAAGAGGATTGATGCCCCACTCCAAGTCTGCCAACAATAGGGGTAGTCCATCCTTGGAAAGGATTATAGCTTTTACCCATGGAGGGAAAAGTTGTTAATCTTAAAGATGGGATAGAATGTGGTATATGACCACTCCCAAAAGGGAAACCCTGAAAAGAAGCTGACCCACTTGCCATGGAAGTCATAGACATGGAGGCAACTGATAGAAAACTTAACAGAAGTGAAGGAATTATACTAGTAGGCATTAAAAAGGGGAAAGAACCAGTGCTAAAGCAAAAATCTTGGGTGCCCACACTCGAAGATGGAATGGAGGTAGAGCCAAAAATTGCAGTGCTAGGAGGGATTGAACGTATGGAAAGCATACCTCCTCCTAGTACTAATAAAGGAGTTTGCATACTAGCAACACTCATGGTGGAAGCCATTCTCCCAACAGTGGTCATCGAAGGAAAGCTCGAAATAGACCTGGGCTCGAAGGCCTATGGGTTGGAGTCCCGATGTATAATAAAACGTTTGAATGATCGGGACGAAGAGGAGAATTAGGAGTCAAAGGAGACTCAGGAATTTCTTCAACCTCTATAACGTCTTCCGACTGGAAGATGACTCTAGAAAGGATTAGAGTGTTCCTCTACAACTCTCTAATTATACTAGGTCTATTCTGTGAATCAATAACTTCAATCAGAGGATCAATCTCCATTATGCCTGCTACCACTAATTGGAAATCGCCAACAAAATCATTCCTATGCCTTCTAGAAGAAGGCTCAGCACTCGTAGGTGAAAGCCCACGAAGCCTCCTAGATCGACGAACTGGTTGATCATCCACTTTTAATTATTTTTAAGAGAACTAATTAAAGACTCAAAAAATTTATAAAGCTAGGCCAACTAGGATCAAAGAGCACTCTCTAAAAAAGTCCCTAAAGGTAAATTCAATCAAACTACTTCCAAGTATTTTCGCTTTGGATGATGAGGACTAGACGCCAAAATACAGGAAAGTGAAAATCAAGGACCTTTTGAAAATAGTCTGGGATAATGATAGCCTAGGCCTACTAGCGAACGTAACAGAAACAATTACGCTGATCTCCAGACAAAATCCTTTGCCAGTGTAAGCACTCAAGCTTCGCAAGGGTACCCTCTAGAATTACTAGCGCATGTGATCCAACGTCTACCTCAGGTGCCACGAGATTCCCCTCCACAGCCACCTATGTGATCCTTAGGAATAAAAATTATGGGCAACAGTTCGTATCAAAGGCTGGGCGGAACAGTCTCGGGACGTGATCCAACAAGTAGGAGAGGGGGTATCTCTCTTCCTTGTCTTCACTCTCCCTCGTGCTTGACTCCTAGTCACGAAGCTTTCTCGGTCTTTCTAACGGCACTAGATTTCACTCATTATTCAACTCCTATGTTTGATAGTTTGAGTGGCCTAGGAGAGTTAACTCTCCACTCACCTATTCCAAGGCCCTAAAGAACTTAAACTTGTCGGTGTTGTTGATGACAAATTAAAAAACTTCTAGTTCTTTTTATTAAAGCGCTTGATTTGAGGGTCTTCTTTAAGTCAAAGTTACAATGAGAGTGAAACTTATGGTGTTTTCAATATAAAATAAATCAATAGAAACTTAACTATATGCATGCAGTTATTTTCTTTCGATGAAAAGGGATTTCTACTTGGTTCTACGAAAAACTTAAATAAGCAAAATATTATTTTTCTTTTCTTTTTTAGAAACACTCCACACACACTCAAAAGCTAACAAAAAGACTAAAAATTCTTATTGTGCAAACTAACCTAATGCAAACTTAAATGATGATGCAAGATCCTATAAATACCCATACAATAAGCAAATGTGCCTCTTTATAAGATCAATAAGGCAACTTGAAAATAAAGAGGGCATAAATTCAATAACAAATTTCCCTCAAAACCAAGCAAAACAAATTGAAAAAGTTCACAATTACTTAAAAACAAAACAAAAGAAACCAAAAAACAAAAACTTGAAAAGAAAAAGAAAGGCAAAAGCTATGTTTTTGTCTTTTTCTTGTAAAAATCCAAAAAAAGATTGTCACAAAAAGACTACTAAATTTCAAAGATTAAGAAACATGCAAAAAGAGTCCCTAAACTTCGCAAGTTATGCAACTCATCAAGAAAATAAAACTTGAAACAAGAAATTACTACAAACTTGCACAAACTGATATGGATAGTAGTAAAAAAGACTTCAACAAATCGACAGAATGTTAAGAAAGACTCTCAAGATTGCCAAAGAGACACTCAAAAACCATGAAAAACAAAATAGGTCAACCAAAAGGGAAAGCAAAGTAAAGTAATTTGAAATTTGGGTCATAAACAAAACTAAAAACAATTTCTTGTTCTAGAAAGCCAGAACAGCCAAGAACTTCTGATAGAAGCCTTGAACTCAAGACACAAACTGAAACCTTACTCAAAAAACAATCCTAGGTCAACTAGGTTTTTCACCCAGAAGAAGATTCAAAATTGAAAACTTGCAAGAGAACAAAGTTCTACTGATAGTGGATGACTAGAAAGTAGCAAAAGTCACCAGGAAACAGACTTAACTAAGCAAGAGATTTTGAGAAATCGGTTCAAAATTAGGTATATGCGTATGCGTAAAGGCACAAAGGCGTGCACATGCGTTTCAAACACAAGAAACTCGCATATACACGAGTCTATTTGAGTAAACAAGTGTGTATACGCTACTGTATCCCTAAAAAAATGCGTATAAAAAGCTCAGTTAAGAAAAATAAAAAGAAATCAAGGCCTGGTCCAAATGCCTGGGAAGCTAATAAATCATTGACACTGTAAAAACAAGAAATCAAGAAAACAAACCCTGATCGAGAAAAAACAACCAAAACTAGGAAAAACAAGAATGTTTTCTCCAGTGGAGTCACCGATTCTGTTGCGGGTGGAAACACCCTAGGGTCTTGGGTTGAAAACCCCAATAGAGCGGAGGGCATACAATGTCAAGAAATACGGAGACAAACAATCTAAATTCTTAAACTACTAATGTAGGAAGAAGTGGTATTACCTGGAGGTCCTACGTTCGAGATCGATCCCGTAGGTTCCAAACCCTCTGCTCCTTCCAATGCCTTTAGAACCGATAACTTATCCAAGCAAAACATATACAACAGCAGTAATAGAAAGCACCTTCATGATATAGGTGTTAAATATTATACGCAAGTGAGCAAATGAGCATTAATATAAGATTTATAAGCAAATCCTAACATGAATTAATGCATAAACACAACAAATATCAAGAATAGAACAACATTTCTTTATTGATTTAAGCTAAAGGAAATGTGGAGAACTACAACCTGAGTCTTCCTCCAGCTCCAAGCGGAACCGTCCTCTGGATCCATCCGGCCCAGTTCTCAACAATCTTCCTCCATCGATATACATAAGGATGTCATAAAACAGATGAAGGACATCTCAAAGAAGGAAACAAAGGTTTCCTATAATTTGGGAGTGTAGGAGGCACAAGGATTTCTTTAGACTTGATCGGGGATGTAATAAAATATAATATCGATATCTTATCTCTTCTCCCCTTAGGCCTTCCCATGGAGGTTTATTTATATTTCTCCAAATTAGTTTTTTTAGTTGGGAAACAGTTGGGCCACAGGCTACAGTAGGTGAGGTAAAACTCGTAAAATCCACCCAAATTTAAGGAGATTATTTATTTTTTAGTGTTTTAACATATATACGCGGGTTGGGTATAGACAGACCCACGTGTACATGCTTTTTATAGAGGGAAAAATAGCAAATGGGAAGTAAAATATTGTTTTTTAGAATTTGGACCAAATCTGGAAACGAAGGGTTACCCTAGGCCATAACCAGAGCATCAAATCTACAAAGAGTGGTAAATGGTGCTATAACACCATTGTAATGATTGGATGTGATGCCATTTCAGGGGCATAATGGTTATAAACATTAAGCCATGTTACCATGGATTTCAAGGAGTTATACATGATATTTAACAAGGATGGACATAGATACGCTCTAAAAGGTCTCCAATTAGGATAATCATAAATCATAAACTTTCGTTATATGGAAAATTTCCTAAAAAAGACTCACTCAAATATTATTTAACAATTTAATGTTGCCCAGGTTATTAATAAGTCCTCACAAGCAATTCACCTTGATTTAATTAGTATTGGACAAACATAATTACGCCTTTGAAACATCCCACAACATACCCCCCTTGCATAACCAACATGATCGTGGCACCAATAATTCTCAAAAGGAAATTTTGCAATGTGTACCCCTATATGCATCCTTTTGTACAAAAAGAGGAAATTGAAATATCATTCGTGAATTTTTAGAGGCAAGAGTGGCATGTCTCGATACCAGCTTCCACCCTTCCTTGTAATGGCTCTAATTTCAATAAAAATAAGTGCAACAGTAAACACAATGTTAGTTTTTGTAGCATCGGATGTGTTCTAGCCATGAAACTTGGTGGAGAGGCTAGAATACATAAAATCTCCAAGACCCGGAAATTGTTTCTAGAAATCCACCTAGAAGTGACTTAATTAGATTATTAACTAAATAATTAAGTCAAGGTGATAATCATCTAAAAACTCACATGTATCGATTTCAAGATTAACCATTGATTAAGTTTTAATCTTGGTCGTTGGTGCTCCAACAATATATTATAAGAGGAAATTGATGGGAACTTGGAGAATACACTAGAAAACACCAAAAATTCGATTTCCTTGGCAAATCGATTTCCAGAGTAGCAGTAGTCAACTGCGGGAGAGCCAGAGATCGAAGCAGTTAGTGAGGGGTGGGGATAGTGAGTTTGGAGGAAATTTTCTAGATTCAGAGAGCTAACAGAAAGAGGAATGAGTCATTGCCATTGAGGCAGTGTAGAGGACTGTGTAGTTGCTTCATATCGGTAGTTCAATTTAACCAAGGAAAAATTTGTTCTCAATTCCAGAGGTCGGGCAGAGGTTCCAAAGTGTCAGAGAGACGATTTCCTTAGCAGATGCAAGAATAATAACTATCGGGCAGAGGTTCCAAAGTGTCAGAGAGACGATTTCCTTAGCAGATGCAGGAATAACGACTTCATCAGAGACTGGTTGGAGGCTTGTTGTCATAGAGACTGCACCAAGCAACGAAGAGGGTCCAGGAGGCCGAGTTTTTTGAAGGCAGGTTTTCCGGGGATTGCTTGTGGAGGAAGGGTAATTACCTTCAAAAATTTTGCCCGGATTTTCTTGTTGTGAATCACTAGTTTCAGGCATCCAAATTGTACTCCTATTTCCACGGTTGCACAATAAAATAAAACCCTCATCTGCTGTACCGGTTTTTCCGCATTGGGTTTTCCTAGGGACTTTTGTTCGAAAACAACAGTGTAAATTTTATGTATGTGCTAGTATTTTCTCAATTCCATGCTATTTATTTACTATGATTTTTTTATTTGTGAAGGTTGCAATGTGTCTATTTTGATGTTGCCATAACAATAAACTGAATAACTAAATTATCAGTTAGAAGAAATAATACCATATGTTACAATATGATTATGGTATTAGAATTTGCGTAAGTGATCAACAAGAAGCTTAGAAGCGAAAGAAATAATTTCATTGCTCAAAAGGAGCAGCAAGCCGAAATTCTCAAGGTAGCATAGTTCATTGCCAGGTAGGCCGAGTTGCTTAGGGAAGTTTGATTTTTTTTTTTTTTTTTTGCTTTTGTTTTTTGTTTTTTTTATTGTTTTTATTGTTTTGTTGTTTTTTGTCTTCTTTTGTGTTTTTTTTTAAGAGCAAGAGGGATAAAAAGTTTGAATCTCCTAGATCAATGGTTCCAGCAGGCAGAGGGAGCTATAACAACTCAGTTTTTCGCTGAATAGATTCCTGGTTAGATGCAAAGGGTTTTGTTGCAGGTTGCAGAAGCAGAATGTGCACAGGGTGGAAGAGAAAAGCACACACAATAGAGGGAAAATTTCTCTCAGGGAACTTCGAGTCTTAGAAGTTTGAATTTCCAGTTATAGATTGGCAGTAGCAGCTAGCTGAGCCACGCATTCCAGAAGGGAGTGCGAGTAGCAAAGTAGCAGCCGAGCATAGGGAAAGAGGAAGTTTTCAACTTGATCAGAGATGGCCACAACTGGGTTAAGAGATCAATATAGGTTGGAGGGTTCCCTCAACTATGTCATTTGAAAGGTCAGGATGTCCTTCCAGTTGGATGAATATGGCCCGAAGCTCTACATAGACAATGTTTTGGCAGTTCCCCAGGAGGTGTATCAGCTGAAGGAATACAGGAAGGAGATGCGTGGGTGAAGCAGTTGATCTTGGATGGAGTCCAAGACCATATAGTCTTACACATATCTGGCAAGGATACTGTCAAAGAGATGCAGGATACTTTTGCCACGCTATATTAGGGCACTTCCTAGCAGCGAAAGATGTTCCTAGAGGAGAAGTTGAGATGCATCAGGATGTAGAAAGGGGAAGGCATCCCTTCCTCACCTAATGATACAAGAGGTCCAAGACCAACTTGCATCTATTGGGGTAGCGCCTCAACCAACAGAGCTAGTGAGGTTGGCACTGAATAATGTATTTGAGGAGTGACAAGTTTTTGTCCAAATCATATTGGGTAGAGACAAGCAGAATGGGACAAGATGGCGTCAAACTTGCAGCAGGAGGATTTGAGGTGAGCTCTACTAAAGAGCTCCATAAATGGAAATAGTAGTAGTGGATCGAAGGTGGTGAAGATGGAGGAGAATGTGGCCCTCACATGAATGGGTCCCAACTAGGGGTAGGGAGAGAAGAGAAGAAAGAAGGACCTATCAAAGTTCAAGTGCTTCAGGTATGGTGAGATTGGTCACTATAGCATGCAGTGTCCTCTCATGAAGAAGGACAATTTGGAGAAACATGACCAACAGTTAGCGTCAGCTGAGATCAAAAAGTTGACCTCCAGGTTGGAGGAAGAATTTGCAATGTTTGTCAATATACCTCTAGGAGTTAAGTGGGGATATTTTCTACTGTAGTCCCAGAGAACTACAGAGATCGAGCAGGGTCCTTGAGGATTCCACCTCATGGATCGTTACCTTGCTACGAGGGCCCACAATATTCAGTACCAGGATGTATTAGTGGCAATTGATGCAGTAAGTACCAAAGTGATAGTTGCAGACTAGTAACAATCACATGTTGAGGAGCACAGTGCAGTGTTGACAACAAAGTTAGTGGCTCAATGCAATGTTGACAATAATGCGGATTCTTCAGCAATAGTTTAGAGGCTAGTAGAAGTCACAGACTTGGGAGACAAATGCATCATACTTAACACAGTTGATTCATAATTTTGGATGTTTTTCAATCGCAGATGTTGCGGTTGCAACAACAACAAATGAGAGGGAGCCGTAGTGTAGATGCAGCGTTGGCAACAGTAGCACAAATGCAACATTAGAGTTGCACAATAGTTGGTGGGCAAAAACAACCAGACATCAACAATGCAATAGAGATGATATAGATACAAAGTGTTGTGGCAGGGTGTGCAATATAAGAACACATTCCTCGCTAATAGGGAGTGTTATTTTTTGTAGCATCGGATGTGTTATAGCCACGAAATTTGGTAAAGAGGCTAGAATGCATGAGATCTCCAAGACCCATAAATTGTTTATGAAATTCCCCCTAGAAGTGACTTAATTAGATTATTAACAAATACTTTAATGTTTCCTAAGTATAAGCTTAGGAAAATTGGGTAATTAATATGTATTAATTAAGTTAAGGTGAGATTCATCTAGAAACTGACATGGATAGATTTCTAGATGATCCTAGCCATCGATTAAGTTTTAATCTTGGTTGTTAGTGCTTTAACAATGGACTATAAGAGGAAGTCGATGAGCACTTGTAGAATACACTAGAGAACACTGGAAATTCAATTTCCTTAGCAGATTGATTTCCATAGTAGCAACAACCAACTTTCGGAGAGCCAAAGATTGAAGTAATGAGTGAGGAGTAGGGACAGTGAGTCCAGATGAAGTTTTCCAGATCTGAAGAGGCAACAGCAAGAGCATCGAGTTATTCCTAATGAGTCAACATAGAGGAATGCTCAATTGCTTCAGATTGGTAATTCAATTTAGTTGAGGAAAAAAATTCTCTAAGTTCTAGAGGCTGGGCAGAGGTTCCAGAGTGTCGAAGAGATGATTTCCTTAGCAGAGGTAGGCATAACGACTTCAACAAAGACTGGTTGGAGGTTTGATGTCATAGATATTGTGCAGAGGAGCACAGAGGCTAACACAGAGGGTCCAGGAGGTCGAGTTTTATGAAGCCAGGTTGTACCGGGATTGCTTGTGGAGGAAGGGTAATTCCCTTCAATAATTTTTCCCAGATTTTCTTGTTGTGGATTGCCAGTTTCAGGCATCTAGCTTGCACAAATATTTTCGCTGTTGCATAATAAAATAAAACCCTCGTTTGTTGAACTGGTTTTCTCGTATTGGGTTTTTTTGGGGACTTTTGTCCAAAAAGAAAAGTGTAAATTTTATGTGTGTGCGCTAATATTTTCTCAGTTCTAGCACTATTTATTTTATGTCATTTTCTTATTTGTGAAGGTTAAAGTGTGTCTATTTTGATGTTTCTGTAGCAATAAACTGAATAATTAAATTATTAGATAGAATAAATAATACCAATTGTTGCAATAGGATTCCGGTATTGGAATTTTCACACACAACAATTATGTAACCATTAACTATTAAAAACAAAGATGATTACATTATTAATTGCATAATCCACATGAGAAATGAGTGGTGAAAATCTTACTTGAGAGTTGCAAAAATTTACTTACAACATTATGGATTTTGAATCGTTGTGCTCTAAGATTTGATTCAACATGCCACAATTGATCGTGGGGGACAACTCTCCACCCAACCAACCCCCTCATTAAACAGAACCGAGAATCCTTGAGCCTCTAATTAACTAGTTATGCCAACTTTTACATATTTTCATTAATTCTCCAAGCAAGAGATGTTTTTTTGTTTGTTTTTGTTTTTGTTTTTGTTTTTGTTTTGGTTTTGGTTTTTGTTTTGTTTTGTTTTTTGTTTTTGTTTTGTTTTGTTTTTTCTTTTTCTTTTTTGGTTTTTGTTTTCTGTTTTTGTTTTTGTTGTTGTTGTTGTTGTTTTTTTTGAGTTTTTGTTTTTTTTTGTTTTTTGTTTTTGTTTTTTGGTTTTTGGTTTTTGAAGAAAAATCGTAATTTTATTCAACCTCACATTTAAGGAAAAAGGGTACATTTTGGAGATGCCTGTAGGCATTCTTATAGATCAACCTTTCAACTGATGCCCAAAAAAAATAAAAAAAGGAAAAGAAAATTACATGGTGAGTCAATAGTTGGAAACTAAAAGCCAAAACCAACGAGAGAGAAAAATATGGGACTAAGAGAAAATTCTTAGTCACCCTTTTCTACCCTTCTTCTTATCTACTTTCTACCATCCTCCTTGATCAGGAGTGGACATTACAATGATTAGTTGGCTTTTTGTTGTTTTTCTCGGATGTTATTTATCTGATTCTAAGCTCTCGGAGGAATAAGGAGGTTTGGATCCTCCAACTTCCTTCTCCTTCTGGATTCCTTGATCAAGATTTCCTTCTGCATCTGGATTATGCGACCTTGTTGCCACCATTCCTTCCTGATTGATTCCTTTGCTTGGTGGGGGTGCTTGTGGATTTGAGTTCTCCTTAGTTATGGGATCCTCTTCCTCTTCTTCATGAGGTTGGTTGGTTGGGAAATGCCATCCCTTAGGCTTCTTGACTAGTTTCTTTTTCTTCCCAGGATATTTCTTTGTCAAAGGAGATGTGTTTTTTAAATGTCCACTTTGTAGACAAGAGCGGCATTTGAATGTTGTATTCTCATAATATAAGAAATAAGTCTAGCATTGGTTGTTGTATGTCAAAAGAATATGATCCAAAAGTCCTTGTTGAGGTCTACCTCTACACAAATTCAGGAAAAAGTATATATTACCAATTCCTTCTAAGACTTTTGGATTCCATAAATAAAGGGGTAAATTATAAAATCTTACTCACACTGGCATTTTGGATAACCTTCATTGAGTTGGCATCGAATTCTAGGAACCATGGGGTGATAAATAGTCCCACATTACCCCATAACCATGGACCCTCTAGTATAGCATAATCTGTGATCTCTGATGACTCAAAATTTACTCGAAGAAGCCTTTGGAGCATAGATGGATCTCATAGTTTGGTGTCCAACACACAAAAATCTATTGAAATAGATCCATAGGTTTTGGCCAAAAACCATTAAACCTTCAAACAATTGCCTAAGATTGATAGATTGTGCGAAGATTAGTTGACTCTGCTAGATCTATTGTCATTGCCAGAATTTGTTTTGTCTACTTCACAATATAGGGCCTTTGAATGTTTAGAGTCTGTTCAGATGTACATGATGCAACGAATTTTCCTTTAAGAGCATATTTGAATGAGGTAGATACATGGATTGGTCTAGACACGCCTCCCTGCAATCTTATGTCAATGATAATTGTGGAATTCCAATCTATGCCATAGTCCTGTAGCTGTTGATCGTCCTTCATAGATCTATTAGCATAGATCAGACTTTGTGACTCCATTGGAATACGAGATATGTTATGGATCTCTCTTTTCAAATCCCGAACCAAAAAATCCTTTTTGAACCTCATGAGGACCGAACTTCCAGATGGGGTTTGAGTGAAAATTTGAAATACTTTCCTTGTACAAATATTTGCTTAGGGAATCAACTTCCCAATCTCTATCGCTTCCATATTTTCCTTTGCATGCTTTGTTTCCTATGAACGACTATTACCATATCCACCATGAATCACGAATCCATCGTTGAAGAAAAATTTGGGACTTTCAACACCCTCTAAATTGCATCTACTAGCCAGCTAGGGGATCCATGCAGAAGGAGACTCAAACTGTGAGGATTCCCAGTCTCTGTGGCAGTCGTCAGACACCATTTGATGAGCAACAAATGGGTGATCATGTCCATCATTCTTGCATGTTATTTGCAATGCCTCTTTCACTTCCTCTTTTATCGCTCTTCCGTTAGCATTATGGTCTACCATGTCAAATAATAGTTGGAGTCGAGAATAATATTTGTGGATTGGTATCTTCCTCTAGAACTTGCGCATCTCTTCCAGAGTTATTCGGTTGATCTTACAATGATATATTCTACGGCATAATGCATCAAAAATATCTCCCGCGAATTCCTTCGAATCCTTCATCCTGTTCATCCACAAAGTCATTGCGGTAGCTTCAACTTCTTGTTGTTTTTGTTGTGGCGTCTGAGGGGGAAGAATGATGACCATGATCAACTTGGCGAGAGGAATTGCTAGTAGACCTATTTTTTTCTCCATCCGATGCGGATCCAAAAAGTTTAATATTCACGTAGATGAGTGGTGATCTTCATACCAAGCAACAAATGTTACACTTCCTTCTCCACCTCATTAAAATTATTTTGTTCCGTTCATGTAAGAAGTTCCATGCATAGGCTCCACTTGTCATTTGCGTAATTAATCATACAATTTTAACCTTTTCTTAATTTAGATTTTCTTTGATTCATTTTATTAATTCTCTTATTTTTATCCTTTTCTTTTCTAAACTTTAATTTATTATTATTATTTATGAATTTTGAAATCACTTATTTATTTTTTATTGTTTTGATTGAAGTATGGGACATTACACACTCCCCCCTTCAAGGAAATTTGTCCCAAAGTTAACTTAATTATGTTACTTTTAGGTTTTTATTTTCCACCCATATCTTCCACATCATCCTCTAGTTTAACTAGTACATAGGTCACTCTAAGTTCCCACAACATACATTAGTATTTCACATCACAACTTCAGGGAACTACAACTACTCTCTGGCACTTCTTGCCAGCTTTCTAAATCAGTCTTAGAATCTATCAATCCAACCATAACCCCAAAGATTGAGACCTCGTCTACCCAAACAAACATCTAGTATGTTACTCATGTACCCTAGGCTTCTTGAAAGGCTTAATTAAACTTCCTGCACATCTCATATTGATTAATTAACCCCAGGCATCAAATTCAAATCCAAGGACTCCACTAGAGAGTAATGATCTGACCCGTCTTTGAAATTTCGATATCATAACTCCAATATCAAGCACTCTAGCCTTCTTAAGATAGTCCCATGTCCCATCTGTAATTATACAATACAAAAATGCCATAGGCATAAGTAGTTGATTCAGTTTGTCCTTGCCCATAAGGTGTTACTTTGTAGGTAATATCCATTGTAGTTATGAGCTTCCATGAGATCATCAAATGAACTAACCTTCTTGGCCCACTAATTCATTTCCTATCAATCACCAACTCACAACATGCAACCAATGCCTTAGTTACATTCACAACATCATTATCAGATATAAAATAATCCACGTGTGATTTGTTGCATGTCATTATGATAACACAACATCTTGAGTATTAATCCACCACATGTTCATGCATGTTGTCATCAAACATATCATCATACAATTTGCATGAAATTACCATGTGGCATCAAATCATGAACCATTAGATTATAATCTCATCATATCTTTATCAATGATATAGAATTACATCAACATAAAAATAGAACGACATGATAACATAACGTCATTGGATAACAAGATGAGTGGGATAACTAGCTCAACACAAATTAAATGCAAAGCAATAAAACGTCATGAACATTCTTATCATGACTCATCAACAAAATCAATTTCATTTAGCTACATAAATAATGAATACCAACTATTACATTTAATGCAATAATATCATTATCTAAGATATCTTTTGGTTAAGTTCATCAACCTAAGTTGGGTCATCAACATACCAATTGTTTTCCGATAATCATTTCCTCCTCTATAAACAATAAAGTTGACAATCTACAAGATAGGTATAATCAACCTATAAATATGCTCAAGTTTTCATATATTTTCCTCATTTAAGTACACCATTAAACTTTCAAGTAAGTTCCAACTTCCAAATCCATAATCTAAGCATTTGTTATTTCACACATAGCAAAATTTGGTAAAATTCAACATTAAGGTATCATTGGCCTTATTAATATTCCTTATATCATCATTCTCAAAATTGAATTTCTGCCCTTGTATATCTTTTGATCATTAGCCATGGTTCTTATGTTAGTTTACATATTTTTCTTATCTATCATAGGATCTCTATACTCAACAACACATAAAGGATAGGTCATCAATGTTTAAGTAGTCATTGTTCTCTCTCAGAAACACTGGTTAATCTAATCCAAATATGCAACTCATCATTAAAATGTGAGCTTGTTACTCTTTGTGCCAAGTGTTTGCTCAACAATTTCTATGGCTCAGCCTATCACATAGTATATTGTTTTTGCCAAACAATAGAATAATTGTTATCCTTGAATAATTAAACCATTAATTTTTTTTCTCATTCAAGCACTTGTCATCCTTGACCAACTACAAGTGTTCAAAACTTCCTACCTTGACACTTTTAATTTATATAGGTCATTACTATGACCCATACCAATCATCATTATTTGTGTTGCTTAATCCACTCATCAATATCCTTAAGAGATCTCGCCTCATGAGAGAGACATATCCATTTGTTGTCGCTACATAAATTTACCTTGGGCTTTATTACATTTTCATAGTTCCTTTGACGCTTCAATGTTATACATTAAGTATACACCTTAAGGGAGTCATATGAACTTTAATTAAATTATCTATTGTTAAGAATTCTATAGTTGTTTTATTCAAATTGTACATGTTACTTAATTATTTCTATATGTCACTCGTTAGGAGAATATCATGTTTATGCTAACATGTTTCCCCCTTTTTCTTGCAGGCTTTCTTACTTGTCTTCTTCCTTTCATTCTTTTAGGTACTCATGGATTATTATCACTTTAATATAATGTGACCCCCTTTTTCTGACATGCTTTCTTACTTGTCTTCTTCCTTTAATTCTTTTAGGTACTCATGAATTATTATCACTTTAATATAATGTAACCGTACTTTTTATAGTTCCTTAATATGGTCTTCATCATTATCATGGTCATTTAAACTTCATTGGTTGATTGACAATATTTTCTTCCTAAAAGTCATCGTCCTTATTAAAACCTTAAAATGATCCATATCATGTCCTTATATGGAAAATGCTTATGTGATTCCACAACCATTTTCCATAGGACTATTCATTCATGGGATATCTCAAGAGTGCTAAGTTAGTTAACCGCCATTATTTCTCAAGTCCAAAATTTTCCATCATGTTCTAGGATAGACTATTGCTTCTTGTTGTTTGTCCATACCCATTTGAGAAACTCATACTCACTCATCTTAAGTACCTGTTTATTCTTCCTTTTTGTTCATGTCATTCTTCCAAATTGGTTAGGTTTATGAGCACTACAATAACTTATAATCGTTAAATTTTTTGTAAGTTCACCCTTTTCCCTTTCTTTATCAAATATACAAGACTAACAATAAGGATCAAACCTAGAAACTTTCCTTTATACCTTAAAACCCTTGTCACTTTGTAATTGTTTTTTCATCTTCTCATTCTAATAATATAATTAATATCCTTCTCGGATCATTATTTTATCATAAGGTACATACATTGCTTCCAATTTTTACTTCATTTGATATGTACTCTTGTGGAATTGTACTACTCTCTCGATTTGATCGATTATAATTTATCCACATCCCATCTGAACAAGTTACCTTGGCTAGTTTAACATATTATATGATTGGATATTACTTCATATTTGATGGCCTCTTCTTTTATTTTATTTTTTTATTTTTTCTAAGGAAAGAAATCAACTTCCTTCTAAGCCTAAGGGCTAAAGTGAGGTTGTTGGTACTAGACCAGAAAATAGGTATACTCACTACAGATTTCACAAGGCTCAAAGCCAGAAAAACAATATTCATAGGCTCTCAGTCATTAGAACAATATTTATCAAGGCATTATAGCTCATCGTGTCACTAGTGGGGATTTGAACATGTTATAATTCCATGCACCCCAAGTTTGGTCTATGCCTTAGCTAGGAAACGTAAACTCATTGAAGATGTTTAACCTTAAAAAAACTCGTGCACAATGTAAATTACACCAGCAATTAGATCAATGCACAAGACACAAGAGCTATGATCCAAAATTGATATCTTATTATTCCTTCAATAAGAAAATCCTCAAGGCTCTTGTACTAGGGAAAGTGGCCCTTTACAATCCCTATATGGTGTCAAAATACAATTCAAAGTAATTATACAATTTACCTGGGTTGAGGCTGAGTCCTTCTAGCTTTCATCTTCCTTAACAAGTGCTTTTCCTTTGCCACCGATACTTTCAAGTACATGTTGTAGCTCATTGGGCTCTTCTTTCGCTCACTAAAATGTTCATTCAAATCCCTTTAGGCTAGCAATTCATTCATCAAGTTGTTTTCCTACATAATAGACTTGTTGTCCCTTGACTTCCACTAGTTGTTTACTTTCGGTTACCCTTCTCATTCTTTTTCAGCCTCCTGGTGACTTGGAAATCCTTATGGCATGCATTCTCACCTTTAGCCTTCTACCACACCTCCTGTAACCTTATTCTTCACTATTGTAGCCTTCTACAACCCTTAACTCAACCCCCTGGCTACAGTCTACCATTGTAAGTTGCAACAGTCCTAGAGTCCTAGAACATGACCACCAACTCCTTGGCCTTTTCTTTTCCTTGTTGTGAATCACCTACAACAAACCTACCAGGAAAAAACTTCCATTTCCCGCACTTGTCCTCTTTGATGCCCTTACACAGTCCTATGGCCTCTTTGCAGCCCTGTGGCCTGCGACCTTCTTCTAGCCCTCAAACCAAAGTTGTTTCCCTTGTGGCCTCCTCTTGGAAGCAACAACCTATCCTATAGTTGTCCAAACAACCCTACTTGGCCTCCAAAATAGAAAATACCCCTTTCCTTGCTTGCTTCCTGGGCTAATTCCTTTTAGCCTCCACAAAAGAAGAATGCCACTTCTACTTCTTGTCAAGTAGCCTCTCCTTTGGCATTATTTATACTTGTATGAGGGGTGTGAAACCCCAACTAGTGTGTCCCTTGGCCTTGTTAGTTGACCTGGGCTGAAATTCTACATTCTACCTATTATGAGAGAATCCTGACATGAACATATGATAATAATTAGCAAGGCCAAAAAATTTGCGAAGCTCTGTTAGAGTGGTCAGGGTTGGCCAATCCCGAATGACTTAGATCTTAGCCAGATCCACATGCATGCCTTGATCATTAATGATGTAGCCAAAATATTAGACCTGGCCCATGCCAAATGTGCATTTCTCCAAGTTGGCACATAGTTTGTGCTGCCACAGGGTTTGAGGTACTTGTTGAATGTGTTATAGGTGTTATTCACAACTCTTGCTAAAGATGAGAATGTCATTCAGATCTAAAACCACGAATGAGTTGGTGAAGTTCCTCATAAAAGTCTCAAGGCATTTTTTCAACCCAAAAGGCATGACCAACCATCTAAAAGGACCACCTTGGATTTGAATGTGGTCTTCCATACATCTGTGGGTTCTATTGGAACCTAGTGATAATCAAAATGTAAATTAATCTTGCTGAAATACTTGGCCCGTTTGAGCTGGTCAAGAAGGTCATATATCTATGGGATTGAATACCTGTTCCTGACAGTGATTTTATTTAGTGCTCGATAATCAACGTAGAGTCTTTATGTCCCATCCTTCTTCTATACAAGTAGAATCAGACTTCCACAAAGTGAGGATCTTGGTCAAATGTACCCTTTTTTCAACAACTCCTAGATTTGCTGCTTGATTTCTTCTTTTTTTGGAATAGATAAATGATACATCAACCCATTGGGTAGAGGTGATATGGGAGTCAGATCGATCAAATGCTTGACCTGATAGTGAGAAGGTACCCCTATGAGCGAGGAGAAAATGTCCTTGTATTCTTCCATGATCTTATCCACCTGCTTTTGTTGTGCATTGGAACCCTTCATGGGGGCCATGGATGTGGCCACGATATTCCCTTTACTTTTAGAATGAATAAAAAATAAAACAAATTTCTCGGTCTAGGAGATGATCTTATTGCATTTGTTAGCAGAGATCAAAGAGATAGCGGTAGGTAGGGCTACCTATGGTATCCTATATAAATTATTAGCCAAATTATCAATACAATGCTAGGCCTGGACTCATACACATCATGTTTCTTTTACAAGTATGGTTGGCTTAATAACACAACACAAATTTTAAGAGGAGACACATCATAAAGTACGTCATCTATGAAGGGCTTGATATTGTAAGGAAGGTGACACTACTGGCTGACGCAGAGATCTCGTCCTTCATGAAGCCACCTGATGGTGCATAGTTGAAGGTGTGGTGTGGTCGGTAGGCCCAACAACTTCATGACCTATGTCGAAATGAGGTTCTTTTGGCTCCTGCTGTCAACAATGAACTGCAACGAAGAACCCTTCATGCACATCTATGAGGGGAAGAGACACTCTACCTCCTATGGATCTTCATGCTCAATCTTATGGACCTTAGTGGCGGCAATGGTGGCACTGGGTTCTACGTTAATAATATTCCTCCCCTTGTCGTTCCCCTTGTTGGGTTCTAGCTTAGAATCAAAACATGCATCGAACCTTGAAGCTTTCAACTCGACCACCAATGACTGCTTGGCACGACACTCATTTGTGTTGTGATTGGGGCTCTTGTGGAACTCATAGCACTTTCTCGTGTCCTTCTTCCTCTTCATGGTGCCATTCTTTGTTTACGGCTTTGATGGGGTGTCCTGGGATGATCCACCTTGGCTTTGTCCTTTTTTTGCGGTTTGGGGGTACTTTTTCCTTACTTTTGATTTGCATATCCAAAGTCACAGGGTATTTTTTTTTTTAAGAAAAAAATGATACTTCTTCTTACTAAAAAAAAGTAGTTCAAAATCATGTTTCTCTTCCAACTTCTGATGAAACTTCTTACAATATCCTTTTTTCTATGTGTCTGTTTCCTTTGCGACTATTCTAATAACATTATCCTTACCAGCCCCGGGATGTGGGTGGTTAAAGACGCGTTAATGCGGATTAGACAGTGGGACAGTAGGTGGCTTAGCCACATGGCCACCCGTGTTCCCACCCGAGATGATTTATTGCGAGCCACCGTCAACCTGGGGGCGCCATTATTTTGGTGCACAAGTCAAGGACTCCTCTGTAAGTTTAAGTCCATGGTTTCGACAAGCTTGCATACCTTTGCCCTGGCCCCTCTGAATTGCTCTTGCCTCCCTGATGTTGCGGAGCCTAGCTCTCGCACAACAACAGGGAGGCGCTATCGACTCTTGAGTTGTATAGATTTGGGGGATGGAATCCATTTTTCCCAGAATGTTCTCTGCACTATGCAAACTGAAGCCTCGGTTTTGGTCTCTCTCTCTCACTTGAATCACCCAGTGAATTCCCGCTTTGAGTCTGCCTCTTCCTCTGCGCACTCTGTTAGCACCTTAGTCATTTCGGCCCACACCAGTCAGCTCCACCCCAACTGCAGGACCATGTTGTGACTCTACCACCGAATGCATTGTCGGCGGGGCAGTAGCCCCCCCCCCCGCGTCCCCCTTTGAGCCGTTGACCTCTTCGTCCTCCCCTTCCTCCACCCCGTCCACAGCTTAATTCTTCTGCAGATATCCCGCCACCTGCAGTGGAAGAGGCTGGGTCCAACCCATCAAAGCTCTGTGTGTCAATGTTGCAACCAAGACGCTCAACCTCTCTGTGTCACCTCACAAGCCGCATCAAACAAACCAATTCTGCTTCCATTGCACCATGAATCGCCTTGCCATCATCGCCACCATATCTGTGGCATTTAGAGAGGAGACTCGCCCGCAGAATGAACAGACTCACACCACTGCAAAACATCTATCACTACGCAACCCGCCATTGTTCAGGAGAAGCCAGACACTAGAATATAGAAGGTGGCTCAAGAGAAGCTGACCACCAACAAACAAAAGGCCTTGGGCAGCAGCTCTGGTTCTCGCAAACGCAAAGGCGCCCAGGCTAGCGCCAAGCATGGTGAAGGCATTCCTGGTAGCACACAGGCAGTTGAGGATGATTGGGATGAATATAGGTGTCTAGTCGTGGAAGAGCCTCCTGACCAAACGACACCTAGAGGGTCAATGCAGCCAAGTTTCGATTGCCGACTCCTATTCTTAGGGGCTTTTTTTAATGTTTTTTCAAATCATGTCGTCAATTTTGGTAATTTACCATAACTGTTTCTTTGTCTTTTGAGTTGTAACCCCTGCGTGAGCAACATTTTCCATCAGTTTTTCGAACTGGTTTCCCCTAAGTGGGTAGTCTTGAATCAGTCTTTTGGATGTATAAACTTGTTATAACTTTGTTCTAGCACCGTAGAGGCCAGAGCCTCACTGTAAATTTACTGTTTCATTAATAGAATTAGTGCTACTTAGAAAAAAATAGTAAAAAAAAAAAAACAAAAAACAAAAACAAAAACATTATCCTTACCAACATAAATTCTCCTCGTACAACAAAAAACTAAGAAAAAAACCCAAACAAAAAACATTCCACTTGCTTTGCCAAAAATTTGTCATTAACTCCAGGGTTGCCCGATAAAAAGAGGAAAAAAACCAAACAAAAAAAAAATCCACTTTCTTTGCCATAAGTCTGCCATTAGCTCTAGAGTTTCCTGATTCCTCCCTTTTTCTTCTATGAGTAGTTTATACTTATTGTATTGATCAAATGGCCCTGCTCAAAAACATAAAAGAAAAATTTACCTGTAGGTTTCATCATCCCTCTCTTTGGAAACAAACCAACTATCCAATTTTGTTCTCTGAAGATATGCTCAAAATTAGAAACTTGGAAGGCACTCACGAGGACTTGAATTCTCCACATCCAATTTTTGAGAATGGGGGGACTAAAGATTGTGTTATTCTGCACCGAGCCTATGATTCCTTTTGCATCACCAAAAATCTGAATGTTGTCTATCCTCATCCATTTCATGACTATGAGAACACCCCATAGTGCAATAAGTTTTACCCTAATATTAGATCCCTATCCTCCTTCCCACCAGAAATGGAAATACTTTCCCTGATTAATGCCTATGAAAACACCACATCCGCACCTCCTTCCTTTGCAGGCTCCATAAAAAAACCCAATTAGAAAGCTACCCCATAATTCTTTGTATTTGATGATCCTCGTACCTTTGTTCCTTTTGCTCGAACCCAAATCTTCATATGTTGCAATAATCTTATTGATGTTGTTTTGAGGCATTCCAACTTTCTGGTTAAATATTACTGCATTATTACTGACCCTCATAGTCCATAATATAAAGAAGGGTAGATCTGTTGGGTATACGACCAAAGTCCCACATTGAATAGAAGTGGGGAGGATCATGGTTATATAAGGATGGACAAATATCTCCATTTGTATGAGGCCTTTTGGGGTAAGTCCAAAAGCAAATCCATGAGGGCTTAGGCCCAAAGTGGACAATATCATACCATTGTGGAGATATGTGGTGTTCAGGGTCCTTACAAGTGGTATCGGAGCCATACCCCGAAGTTAGCCAAGTGGATGAATCCTCGGAATGCCGAACGAAGGTGGTGGGCCCAAGTAATATTACGATGGGATCCGTGGATGAGCTCAGTTAGACAGGCGGTGTGCTCCAGATTCTTCATGGACGTGTCCTGGTCCCAACACGGTGAAGAGGAGTTGACCAGGGATAGAGCAAGCTCTCGAGGCAGGTGGTGCTCCATGTAAGGTGTGTGCTTCCAACGCATTGGAGCGAAGAATCCTGGTTGGTAGAGAGTGGACGGATGGTTAATTGTTTGAGGGGAGGCTCCATGGTCCTTTGTTCCAGGGCAGGATTGTTGGGTATACGACCAAAGTCCCACATTGACTAGAAGTGGGGAGGATCATGGTTATATAAGGATGGACAAATATCTCCATTGGTATGAGGCCTTTTGGGGTAAGTCCAAAAGCAAATCCATGAGGGTTTAGGCCCAAAGTGGACAATATCATACCATTGTGGAGATATGTGGTGTTCAGAGTCCTTACAAGATCCTTATGAATTTTCTTGATATAGAACCACCTCTTTATATAGTTTTCCAAAGAGCCATTACGTTGTATCAGTTTGATTTTCAATGTTAGGAGTGTGTCATTCCATACCTCCATTGTATATTGACATTTGAACAAAAGATGTTCTGATGATTCCAATCCCTTCATACATAATACACAAATTATCGGGCTGGTCATACCTCGTCTTTGTAGATTATTCCAAGTCAAAATTTTGTCATTCAACGTCAACCATAAGAAAATTTTAATCTTTAAAGGAATGTCCCATTTCCAGATGACATGAAGCCAATTGTTTTTAATTTGTGCATGTGGATTCCTATTCAAACATAGATAGATCTCTTTCACCTTTGGAGCTCCTTTAAATGCCTTTCCATTCCAACTCATTTTATCTTGTTGGTATTTTAAAATAATACCTGCATCTCTAAGCTTTGTTACATATGCATCCCATTCCTGTATGTGTTTATCCAACAATTCTAAATCTATTGCCCCTCTCCAAGCATGTCCAACAATGTTATTGATTTGTGCT
Organism: Pinus taeda; assembly: GCA_000404065.3. Classification (NCBI taxonomy): domain Eukaryota; kingdom Viridiplantae; phylum Streptophyta; class Pinopsida; order Pinales; family Pinaceae; genus Pinus; species Pinus taeda. The sequence goes on from APFE030816067.1 coordinate 44,223, forward strand.
ATTTAAATCTGATTTAAATAATGAATGCCCTTATCATGAATGTATTGTAACAACTGAGTCGATAAGGAGTGACCACCATTCATTCCCACAATAGCGTCCAAACCGATCATAATCTTAGCACCATTGCCAATCTCCCATCAGATGAAACCCATCATACTAGAAAGTACATTCATCATGAATCACAAAATGATTGATTTTTCTATTTTATTCCTGGCCCCAAATGTAATCCAAGTCATAAAAGATTTATCAAACATGTATTTTTCCTTCATATAGAGGGACCACATACCTTGTCTTGTAGTCGCCCTCCACACATTATTAATAATAAGAGATTTATTAAACTAGATATATCTATAATGCCACACCCTCCTTCATCTACTAGCCTTGCTATCACCTCCCATTTAATCAAATGGAACTTTCCCTTTGCCTATACCCAAAAGAAAATGACCCATGATGGCCTCCATCATATGAATAAACTTATTATGCAAGAGTAATAAATGCATCCTATCTACTGCAATGATTTATAAAACTGATTTCAACATAATCAACCTGTCACCCATGGATGACCACCTATATTTGCATCCTTCCAGTTTCTTCTTGATCCTCTCAATCATCCACTCCAAATCTTTAACAAAGTATCCAGATGATTTAATTTTATAACCAAGATAATTAACCCCTTCATTAATGTGTTTAACTGGTATCCCATATAGCCTTCTTATTTTTGTTTCCACTTCCTAATCTATATCATCAAGTAACAACAAAGAATTAGCACCGTTCATAAGTAATCCATTAGCTGAACAAAAACTGTGAAGGATCTTGTGGATATGTCACCATTCAATCAACGAAGTCTCTCCCCCTCACATTAGATCATCCACAAGCATGATATGGGTGAAACACTGATGTCTTGATATCCTAATCCCGAAAAAATTTCCTTTCTCTTTAGATTCCCGCATCTTCTAGCTAAGACAGCCAATATCTAACAAGAATAGAAAGGGTGAGAGTGCACATCCCTGTATGAGTCCTCTATATGCATTTAAAAATCGCGTCGGAAACCCATTTATAATGACCGCGGAATTTGTGGTTTAAATACAAGCCATAATCTAAATGATGAGAGTATGTGACATACCTATTTTAATCATAACCATTTTCAAAAAATCCCAGTCGTTACAGTCATAGGCCTTAAACAGGTCTATCTTCATCAAACAATAACTCAATTTTATGGACTTGATAGAATGCAACAATTCCTAAGAAATACCAACAACGTCTTGAATTTGTCTGCACTCCATAAACCCAAATTGATCCATCGATATGGACCTTGATAAAAAAGGGTTTAATTCTACATGCAATCAAATTGGATATCAACTTATAAATCAAATTTCATAAAGAAATCGACCTATAATCCATAAATGTTTCCGGCTGCTCCTTTTCGGGAATCAAAGCAATGAATGTTGCATTGGCAACACCCGACATGTATCCCTTATTTCTAGACAATTTTGCAGCAACCAATAAATCTGACATCATTAAGTATTTAAAGTGGAAAAATAGTTCGATCCCCCACCCGTACGGACCCAAAATTTTTTCTTTAGCACATATTCATAAAGTTTATGATATCTCAGTGCTAGTGATCAACTGATCTAGAAACACATTTTCATCCATATTAAATATGTTTGGGATCAGATTGACGAATTCCATCTGTACTGAGAAGTCATGTTCCTGGGCTGAATATTGATCTAAAAAATGTGCCACAACCGCATGTTCAATCGAAGATTGTGAATTATGGATAAATCCTCCTAAACCCTGAATCTTATTGATCGCATTGTGTTTTTTTCTGACGTTGTATCATTGGTGGAAAAATCTAGTGTTCCTGTCTCCTGCTTTGATCTAAATAGCTCTACTTTTCTTTCTTATATCTTCTTCCTGGGAACACAAAATCTTGTTCCTCCTGCGTTCCAATTCAATGATCAATTCCTTATATTGATCTGAAAAATATAAAGGGTCCCCTGGATCATTAAGAACCTTGAAATTTTCCTCAATCATTCCTAGATCTTTAATTTCTGCATCCTTCATCTCCTTAATCCATGACTAATCCTCTCTTAAACATATTTAGTTTATGGCTGATAAATGCCAGCCCATCTGAAGCATAGATACTCTGGGGCTCTTTCCAAAACCCATGTACCATGTTCTAGAAAGCCTCCATTTGAAGCCAATTCAGGTTGAATTTAAAAGGGTAAATCCACCCCTTATCCATTCCTTCCCACCACAGAATAATATGCATATTACTGTACAAAAGGGAAGGGGTGATTTCAAAACTCACACCCACTAGATGGTTGAGCAGAGGGTGATTCATAAGAAATAGATCCAACCTCTTAGATATTCCCTCTACCCCTTCACGCCCGTTGCACCAAGTAGGACCCAAAGGTGAAGGAATAATATCAATCAGGTCACATGCTGTCATTAAGCTAAAAAAAAAATAGAGTCAATGCATCCCCACAAGATCTGTGCCCCCATATCTCTCCTGGCCCTAAAGAAAAATTGAGGTCTCCAACGATGATCAATGAACTCAGATCAAGTATCCTAGAACTGAAGATCCTTTCCAAAAAAGATTTCCTGTTGGAGTATAGATGTAACAACCCCAATGAAACTCCATGTAAAAATATATAAGTACCACTGATGATGGGACATCTATTCTAGGCTGAATGTCGGGCAAGACATCCTGGCGTGGGTGTTCATTTAGTTGTTTATGGCTAAGGAAATTGGCAAAGGCAATGACCAAGGCATTGGAAAGGGAAAATGGCATTTTTGGCACATTTATTTATGAAAATAATGGAAATTAGGAGAAAAGGGAGGTGAAAGGTCAGAGGTTGCATGTTTGGAGGAAAATGAAGGAAAATAATGGAAAATGAAGAAAATAGAGGCCTCATTGATAAAAAGGCTTCTAAGGATTAGTTGGTAGGCTTGGTCATTGAAGGCTTGATCAATTTAGTTTTGGAGCTCTCTCCTATTCTCTCTTTCTCTCACTCTTGGACACTTAGAGTTTTCTTGGAGCACTTTGGCATTAGAGCAAGAAAGGATAAGAAGGAAAGAGGAAGCAAAGATCAAGCAGGGAAAGCCAGGATCAAGTAGCTACAACAGGCTTCATTGAAGCTATTGACTTGCATGTGTATTTTCCTTGCTAGAGGTGGCATGCATGGTATTGCATGCAGTTCTTTTGTTGTTATGGCATGGGTTTTTCCAGGTGTAACAATGTTTTCAACCTAGCCTTGCCATTTCCGGATAGCTATGGTGTGATGGGGTTCTGTTGATGCCTCGAAAATCGCTGCATCAACATCGGGGAAAACCACCCGGTCCGGACCTTAAGGCAACTCCTTTTCCGTTTGGTGTGGTGGCTTCAACTGGATATAATGGGACTAGTTTCCCAATGATTGGTAGATAGGATGGGTAAGTGGATGATTTTCTATTATCTAATGATAATGGATGGATGTTTTATTCTAAATTGCAAAATAATAAACAACTAATCTACCCCAGGGGATTTCCAATCTAGTGTAACTTTTGATGATCTTTATTTACAAATAGGCATATTATAGATGACTCTATTGATAAACAAAGATGTTCATTCGTATGATAATTACTTTGTTCAAATAGTTGAACAAAGTAATGATTTAAAGCAATATTACACTATTCTTTCTATGTCATTGACATAAGTATGGTTGAAAGAATAACATTCTTTAGACATTCAATAGTGATAAGTATAAAGACTGCTGTTAAAACACATACATATATCCAATGATAGCAAGATTAAATAAATGCTGATTCATATGAAAGAATGGAACAAAGACATAGATAATAGTACCATATGTGACTCGGATCCCTCCCGATATTAATCGCATTCAAATTCTATCTTTTAGCTCAGAAATACTTTCACAAAAAGCAATAGTGCATATCTCATCAAAGCATTCTTCATTCAAATCCAGAATATTGGCCCAGTCTTCATAAAAAAATATATCAGAAGCACAATAGTGTGACTTCTCGATCCAAGTTTTATACAAAAATTTAGGACCTTTTCTAAAGACATGAAAGGGTCTATAAATACTATCTAAGCTAACTAATTATGAAATAAAAATTCTATTAGGTGGTATAACCAAATCATGAAGATCTCCTTGAAATAGATCTGTTTTCAGTCGACAGCATGATTCACTGTTTCGGCCGATCATGCTTTGGCTTGAGCTAGCAGATAGCAAGCATTGGTTGCAATTCTGGGGGGTGACTCAGACGAGAATGTAGTTGGGTTGAATACGTAGCATCATGAATTTCGGGAATCATGTAACCGATTGCATCGGTTAAACATTTGAGTGCTGCTCTTTTACTGTATGGTTTAACGAAGAAGAACCAAAAGGTATCCCAAGTTAAACTTTGGATGCCGACGATTAACCTTTCCTTCTTTTCCAATTATTGATTGAATGCCTGTTCCAATGCTTTGGCTGACAACAATTTACCTGGAGTGCACTATGAAATCAAATTAGACAGGTAAAGAGTATCATTGATTAACTCAATCAAATTACCGGTTACTGATCTGCATCTTGAACTCTCCCTTTCTGCCTTCATCAATTGCCACTGTCATTCTAGAAAAAGAATCTCCTTGTGCGATTCTAGAATTTTAGGCAGATTCACGGCTTGCCCTTCACTGGTTTCTTGCCAAGCAAGAAAGTTCGTTAAAGTTTCATCGACCTGTTCCAAATTCTGTCTGGTGTCGACTGATTTGTCAATCATTGATGAAGCAATCTCACAAAGGGGTTCAACAAGAGAAATATTATGACATAGTAAATTTAACTGTTTAATCAATGCTTTATTGATCTAGAGAGCCTCAGACTTGAACTCTGTTGGTTGAGGAAAACTCTTGAACTTCTCTATCTGTTGTGATAATTGAGCGATTTGCTCATCTTTTGTTTTACTCATCTGTTCATTCATTGTTTTCAGCTTGGCCAATGCTGTTGATAGTTCCTTTTGTTTCTACATTGCGTTTTGGTCTATCCTCTGCTTTTCCTTGAGCAATTGTTCATTTAGTTGGTTGTTTACTTGCTGGTGCGCTGCTAACTGCTGTTCCAATTGCTCTATTCTTTACTGTTTTTCCGATATCTGTGTCTCCAATGAAACAATTAACTGATCTTTTTCTTTGAGTAAATTGTTGACTTCTGATGCTTTATCCATAGTGGCTGCCAAATAAGCCCCAGCATATTGAGAGACTTTTGTGAGGTCTTCGGAGGGATTGAATTGTTCTTTCCATACCACATTAGCCATCTCTGTTTGTGCACGTAAAAGGGAAGATTGATCAAGCCTTCTCTTTTTCCTTTGACTTTTTATTACAGCCCTATGTTTAGGACTATAAAAAATATCTGATGGTGGTATTTTTTCTATCTGCAAAACAATTTCATCCGATGGATCCTTAGGAATTATCTCTACATCCTTGCTAATAGGTAGGCCGCTGGTTCCTTCAATTGTCACTTTAGGGGCATTAAAACCCTGTGAAGTCTAAGGATTGCTTATAATAGAATCAAACTGTTGCCATTCTTTAAGGAGCTTGGGATCAATTTGAGTATCTGTAATCATGTGTTCACTACCCTTTTCCTGTTCTTTTTGTTGTTCTTTCTCCTGTTCTTTCTGTTCTGGATCTTTTCCTTTCTCGGGAATTTTTTCCATAGTAGGAGGTTTGACACCAGTTTTCTATTCAGGCTCGTTTGACTGGATTGCTGAGGTGGTAGCTAATAAGTCCATAGGCAGATTTTGCAACCTCTGTTCTCTAAGCCGATTGAACTCTTCCAGCCCTTCATCTTTATATCTGATTCTGGCCAATGTTTTTACCTGAAATAATGTTTCTGTTGAGGAAAACAGGTCATCAAATTCATCCTTTTCATGATCAAATCTTGTAAGCTTGGCTTGTTCAAGAACAATATAGGCATCTTTCTAGGATCATATTGTCTGTTGGGGATGGTTGCAAGATTGAGCATTTGTATTTTTTCTACCTCCTTTTCTGCGTTTTTGTAATCATGAAGAGTGTAGACACCGCATTTTAGAGGAAATGTAGGCGATACTTGTTTCTTAGAGTTTCTAAGAGTTTTGGATGTCCCTTCTATTGTTATTTGGTAGGCCAATTCCCGAGCTAGCAGCTTATTTGGCACATATAGAGGAAGAACATGGGGCTTTGTAAGGCTACCAAAAAGCCTCATATAGGTGAATTTGTCTTCTCTGAACCAATTTGCTACAACAGTTAAGTCGATCCCTGCTTCCTCAGAAATCCTAGGGCAGGTTTATCAAAAATAACATAGTAGATAGGCAACATGAAACCATTAAAGATTTGGTACAAATGAATTTTGTAGTGAGCTTTCCATAACATCTAATGATAAATGTGGATTGGCTTAGGGTCCTGGGGAGTCCAACTCCAGCCGAGTACCGGATATTCAGAGTTAAAACAAAGAGTATCCATAATATAAGCACTATAATAAAAAGGGGGGATGGTCTTGGTAGTTTTGCGTGAATTTGATCTAAATTCCAGAATCATTGCGACCAATTTGTCGGACAATATGTTTGCCCAATCCATCATATAACTATTGACTGATGCTTCCATTAAAGGGACCATTTCAATGGTGAATTTAGAAGAATAATGTATCCCCCACATTCTACACATCATAGCCCCGACATAACAGTAAGGAGAAGCTAATGAGTCCACCGAGTACTTACCTGATGATTCATGTTTGTGCTTCTCGGGATTATGTCTCCACTGCTTAATCAGGGCTGATTCTGTCTCATTTTCATTCGCAAACTTTTCCAAGAAGGCTTTGTTGTACCGCTTTTCAAGTTTAGGCAAATGATATATTTTCCTTAAATCTTCAAGCTAAAAGGAGCCAAAAATCCTCCTGTCAATTGTGGAAAATGTTCTGTTTGAAACCGGAATTTCTTCCACCACCCATCTCACTACGTCAGTGTATAGAAGAATATTTTCTCGTGCTGCTATTCTGTGTAAATATGAACAAGCTAAATCCTTGAGGGATGCCTCCGATTTATTTGTTAAGTCGGTTGTAGCTTCTTCCGATACTTCCTCAGGCTCCTCTGCTTCTATTAAATTGTAAATGCTCTCCCAACTAGTATTTCCAAGGCCAAGGCATATAGTGTCTGAGATTAACCCTTTTTTTCTTGGCCCTAGATCCTTGGCTGGCTACACTACTGCTGTAGGAGCCACGACTACAAATTTCTTTGATTTCTTCCCCATATGTTTCATATTTATTATTTGAGCGGAGTTCTGCACAAGTGAAGAGAAAAACGTGATACAGATAAATGCCTCTATAGACTAATATGAAAGAATTACGTTGATCCCCAGGTGATAATGGATTATAGAGAAATTGTCGAGGATAAAATCTACAGAAAAATCTTCCCTTAACTGCTTCATTGATTAGCCGTTTATCCTTTCAATCATGGTAAACGATGTTTTAAATGTCCATCACGTCGTTTATATGCCAAATGATTGATTGAAGGATGACTTAGATTTCTTTGAAGGATAATCAGAGGTAAATCACAAATCGAAGATTGATAACATGAAGTGAAAGGCTTTAATATTTGTTTAAAATATCTCCTATCACCGAAAGCTGACATAATGCATGCAAACCTTTTAAATTCGTTTTCGAACTATGCGCCTCATTTAATGCATCGCAACCAGGGAATGGGTTTAGGCTTTATTACTGTGCCACTGTGATTTCGCCGATCAACGATTGCGATATGTCTTTTCGCATCGGAGGATTTGAATGAGCCTTTAATTATGTGTTAGCTTGTTATCGCCGATTCCCGATGGCGATACACTTCATCGCATCGGAGAAATGAGGGAGGCTCTTTTAAATTACTGCTTTGACATTTCCCCTTTCCCAATCTTCGATTGCGATATGCTTTTTAGATCGGAGAGAATGGGCGTATCGTTATGCATGGTTTACTTGTTATTGCGATATGCGATCTTCCAATCGCTTTATCGCAATAACAAAGAGTTTTATAATAATTTTAAAGCCACACTTTATTTTTTTTTTCAAAAGGTTCTTAAAGTATATCATTTTCATTAAACCTTTTGATAAGGGTTTTCTAATGATGGGTTAATACCAATTTATTCACACATCTAAGTTTGAGAGGGACCCATTTCATATTATGATTTTTGTATAAAAAAATTATGAAATGGAGGGTTGTTGTATAGCACAACAATTGGCGATTCACTGGGAGAAATAGTTATCTCTGAGAAATTAATTAAAATACTTAAACTTTCTTAATCTGGAAACTTTATCTGATAGACAAAATCTAATATAACTAGATAAACATAGATTCTGAAAGTAATGTTAACTATTTCTGCTATTTTCTTCTCTTTTCTAAAATTAAATACATTCTAAGTTTTAAATCAACCTTAATTGGTTGATAAAGATAAAACAAAAAACATTTCCAACTTAGCTTTATAATGACTCCTTTGTCATAGGTAGAGCCTCTGCTGCCAACAAACGTCTAGAGTCTCGACAAGGATACCTTTTAACCATTTGACCATTCAATATCCCATCCATTTCAGAGTATAATTAAAAAGAATGAATCCAAAAGACATGTTTCCATATTTTTTATATTACTTTTCTCTTTTTTCCTTTTGTAAGATAAATAGCCATTGTCCTGGTTTGGTAGCCAGCTGTTAACAATGCCATTCACTGGTTGTAATTTAACTGAACAAGCTGGCTCGTGATAAGACCCCTTGTCTTATAATTATAAGCCATTACCCTGTTTTGGTATGCAGTGTTGGTAATGTCAGTTGAACTATTCCCTTATGATCATGGTAAGCAAGCTTGTAATGAGACCTCTTATATTTTATATCAAGTATATTTTAGCATTACACTCTGAGTAATTATAAACTTTGATGGATGGGATGAACAATTTTCTCCTTAAGAGAATATGGATGACAGGGTGGGAGTTGAAGATGCTAAGATTGAATTAGTCTCTGTTTTGTATTGATAACCGTTTTCAAGCCTTTTAAAACATTAAAATGATTTACATTACTTCTAAGTTTTCAGAAGATTTCGCAAAAATAAAATAAAGTTTTCAGAATCTAAATATACCTAATTTCCTAGAAATTTCCTTTTCCTTTAAGGCTTCCATTTCTTAAAAGTAAATATCAAAACTATTTTCTTTTGAGTAACTTTTCAATATAGCAAAGGCCAATGAGAGGCTTTTTACAACTTTATTTTCCTAATATTTAAATAAATTATGCACACAAATCCTGCTGAAAATTGAATATTTACAAAGGGACAAGGAGTTACCTCCTCAATTGAAGAATTTTTTCAAGATAAGGCCATTAACAAGAAGATAATCTCTCTTTCCTGATAGATCTTGTAATATAAATGTAGAAGGGCCTATCTTTTCACTGATTTGAAATGGTCCAAGCCACATTTTCTGAAACTTAGTATGTTTTCCTTTATCTTCATGGGCTTTGTCCCACTTCAAAACTAGATCACCAACTTGTAAATGTTTTGAGCCATTTGAAGTTGTATTGAAAGATGACTTAATAATTTGCTGATGTTTTGCATGTCTAATTCGAGCTTTCTCTCTCTCTTCTTCTAATTTTAGAATTTGATAGTGTCTAAGTTGAATAGAAGATGAGGGGCTTTCTTCAATAAATTGCACTAAATCTAGTGATGGAAGTATTAAGTTTGTTGGTATGACAACTTCTTTTCCATACACTAGATTAAATGGAGAAGTGCCTATGGAGGCTTTCTGTGTTATTCGGTTAGCCCATAGTGAAAATATCAAAGATTTATGCCAGTTTTTATGATTCTGCTCAATAGTTCTCTTAATGATTTTGATAAGATTCTTATTGGTGGATTCTGCTAAACCATTTCCCTGAGGGTAGTAGTTTGCATAATACTTCAATTTAAATCCCCTTTTGAGAAAAAAAACTCAAATATAGAATTTCCAGAGAAATAAGATGCATTATGAAAAATAAGAGCGTTTGGGACACAAACCTGGTAATAATGAACTGATCTATGAATTCAGTGATTGCTTCAGAGTTTGCTGCCTTCAAAGGAATTGCTTCAACCCACTTTGGTAAAGTAAACAGTGGCTGTAAGGGTATACCTATGCTGTTTGGATGAATGTGGAGTGATTTCCCCAATACTGTCCAATCCCCATTGTTCAAAAGGTTGTTCAATGTTAACTGGTTGCAAAGGGAAAGTTGGCTTCCTTTGTCTTCCACTAGTGGTTTGAAAACTTTGGCATTTCCTTACATATTCATGAGTATCACTGAACAAGGTGGGCCAATAATATCCATCATGAATGATTTTGTGAGCTGTTGTATCAGCTCCAAAATGTCCTCCTGCTGGTCCGTTATGTAGCTCTTGCAAAACCTTTTGCACTTCAGGTTTTTCTAGGCATCTTAATAAAATTGAATCATAATTCCACCTGAACAATACATCATCTACAATTATGAAGTTTTTCACTTTCAATCTTATGGCACGTTTATTTTTATAGGAAAGATTAGAAGAAGCATATCCATTTTTCAAATGGAAAATCAGATCTGCATATTGAGATTCAGGATCAGTGATTCTTATCAGATTGATTTCTTCAGTGTCTTTTGTACCTTCAGATTCCTGAATATTTGATGCTCCTGCTAACAACCTGCAAAAACCTTGGCCTTTGACAATCTTTGCTGGTTTCATTTCTAAGTCATATTATTGTAATGTTGTGACCCAATTTGCTCTCTTTTCCCCTAATTCCCTTTGAACTAGTAATTGTCTTACAGCTGAAAAAGGAACTATAACTTTTGTATGAGCCTTTATGAGGAAGGGTCTGTAGTGTTTAATGGCTTTGTACACTGCAAAGGCTTGTTTTTCAACTTCTGATTAATTAAGTTCAACACCTTGAAGATTTGAGTTGTAAAATGAGATTGGTGCTTCCAGGTTTTGATCATTAATTTGTGTCAACACTGCTGCATAAGATGAATCAGATGCAAGAGTATATAGCATGAAATGATTTGAAAAATTAGGAGTGCTTAAAGTAGGGGCGTTTATGATTGATTGTTTGATGGAATCAAATGCCTCTTCTTCTGCTAGCCCCCATTTAAACGTCGAATTCTTCTTGATCATAGTTTGCAATGGTAAAACAATCTGGGACAAATCTTTTTACAAAGTTAATTTGACCTAAAAATGACTGCATTGATTTTTTATTATGAGGAAATGGAATATCAGAAATCTCTTTGATTCTATCTGGATCAATATAAATGCCATCTTTTGAAACAATGAAGCCCAAGATCTTTCCTTGATTAAGAGCAAAAAAGGACTTCTTTGGATTGAGTGAGATACCATACCTTCTGCAGCGTTCAAATATTTGTTTCAAATCATGTAAATGATTTGATCTTTTCTTGGAAAATACAGTAATATCATCTAAATAGACAACTACTGATTTATTAATCAATCCTTTGAATGCTATGTCCATTGCTCTTTGGAATGTAGCTCCAACATTGATAAGTCCAAAAGGCATTTTTTGGTAGGCATAAGTTCCCCACTTGGTTCTAAAGGTGGTTTTAAGTCCGTCATCAGGATGGACCAAAATTTGGTTATACCCTATAAAACCATCTAAAATGGACATTAACTCAGAACCAACTACTCAATGGAGTGTCTGCTCCATGGTAGGTAAAGGTAAGTTATCCTTTTGGCTTGCTTTGTTAAGATTTCTAAAATCAATACAAATTCTGATATCACCATTTTTCTTCCTTACTGGGACCATATTGGACAATCAGTTTGAATGTCTAACATGAAAAATTATCTTAGCCTTCAAGAGTTTGTTTAGTTCAGCCTTTATTTGACTCTCTAGGTTAGGATGAATATTCCTTAACTTTTGTTGTACTAGTTTCTGTTCAGAAAGCATTGGAATAGTAAGCTGAATCATCGATGTATCATATGTTTTCAAATCATCATATTTCCAAGCGAAGACGTTTTTATACTTACATAATAATCTAATGAATGCAATTCTTTCTTCTGAAGAAAGTCATAATCCCAAATTGATGTTTTGAGGATTATGCTCAGTACCTAAGTTTATCAATTCAAATCTTAGAGTAGAACTCTGGAGCTTTGAATTGGTCACCTGTTTAAACCTGTCTTTTATGTCATATAGATCTTCAAGCTTGACCACTAGTTTAGGTATTGAGTTTTCTTCTTGTTTTTCCTTCATTTGAAGGTCATGATCACTTTCATCGATGATTTGATCATCATAGGTTTTGTCAAAAGTTAATAAATTTAAAATGTCTTCATCATGATTGAACACTCGCCAGTTGGTGACATTATCAGGTATTGATGGTCTAAAAATTAACTCTACCGAAAATCTGTCTGGCTATAATCTTTAGATGGAAGGAGCTTGGAAGCAACATTAGCTAGTAGATCTGCTGCTGCATTCTGTGACCTAGGGATAGGAAAAATATTGAATGCTAAAAATTGAGATATGAGTTCCTGCACCAAAGACTGATAGTGTTTGAGGTGACTAGAAAGGCAATGAATTGTATTTCTAACTTGTTTTATAACAATTTCTGAATCATCGAACACTTTCAAATATTGAACTTTAAGACCAATTTCTTTGTAGAGTCCTTGAATTAAGGCCTCATATTCAACTGTATTGTTTGTGCATTCAAATTCCAACCTGCACAATAACATAGTATTTTCTCCCTCAGGACTAACTAAAATACATCCTGCTCCTGCTCCTGCACCTTCACTAGATTTAGACCCATCAAAGTACAATGACCAAAATAAAGAATTATCTACAATTTTATTTACAGTTTCCTCAGCAACATTCACACATCTTGATATATCTGTTTGTGTTTTTTTTTTTATTATTTGAAATGTGAAATTATTAACTAAGAAAGGAGATGGTTGGGCAGTGAAATTGCCAAAGAATGATTCGAATGAGTAACTCCCCAAAATATTGTTATTGAATGCTATTGGTTGATTTTCTTGTTCAAATTCAGTAACAATATGGGTCATGTGTTTCTCCCGATCAATTTTGATCTAATTTGGCTTTCCTTTATAAGGTAGCCACATATGGGACCAATCAGTGGAAATATAACCATGGAGTTTCTCAGACCAGTCTCGACTTAGAATCAAACCATAGAATTCAAGTATATCAACAATTAAAATATCAATTCTTTGAACCACTCTTGGATTAGCTGATAACCTAATAGTCACTGAATTGATTTCTCCTAAAACCTGGACCTTAGTTCTATCCAACTGTACAATATGAATTGTAGACTTCTGGGGTTCAATGTTCAGTTTTGAACAAACTGACGCTGGCATTATATTAGAGGAAGCCCCTAAGTCAATCAAACAATTGTGTAGATTTCTATTATAGATCTCGTAAGTTAAGAGAAAAGGAGGAGTATGGGAATTGGACCTATCCCCGATTAAAACGGCGTCAGTAGCTTCTACTCTACCAGGAGGCAGTTTACCTGACTCATTAGCAGCTTTTGACAATAAAGCATTGGGAAGAGGAGAATAAGGTACAACATTTAACTCTTTAAGCAAGAGTTTTTGTTGATGCTTGAGTTTGCTAAGCTCAAACATAGTGATGTTTGCCTTTGTTTTCTTCATGTCTTCAATAATATTGTAGTCCATAGAATCTGAAACTACTAATGTCTTAGATGTCGGAGGTGGATTTGAAGTTGATGGCTGGTTCAAGAGGATATTGTTTTGGATTTTTTTGTGGGAACCTTTTCTTTGGTAGTAGTATTACCTACATTCCTTTTCTTTTGAGTTATTGGAACAGGTTCAAGAGTACCCTTACTTCTGGTAGTTACAGGGAAAGCTTCATGTTCGTTTTCTGTATCGGAATCAGGCAGAATAAAGTCCCACATCCCATGGCATTCTACAGTCTCCTCTTCTTCAGGTTCTTTGGATGACAAGACTGTTTCTTCATCTTCTTCCTCTTCGGGATTTGAATCTGCATTGGATATGGCATTTGGTGGTTTTGATTCAGGTTTCTTAAAATTCCCGAATGGCCTTTTTGTTGAAGTCTCAACTACTTGTTTTTTGATTTCTACCATTTCGTTTGACATAGCCTTGAGAACTTTCTGGAGACCCTCCATATCATATGGGTCTTTAGGGGTTTTCTTCTTTGAATCATCTTTGAAAGAAACTTTTTTGGATTTTCTATCTTCAAGAGCAGCCTTCTTTTTTAAAGCAATAATGCGTTTCTCTACAGTAAGCGCCTCTTTCATGTTTTCAGCTAAAGTTGGTTTTGCAGCTCTATCTACAAAAATAGCTATATTTGAAGGCAGGGTTGTTATATACCATTCGCTCCTGATCTACTCACTTGGTTTAGAGGCGGTTGGAATCTTATTCAAGATTTTATTAATTCAGGAGTTGAACTCCTTTATAGGTTCTTTAGATTCTATTCTAAGATTCGAGAGATCATTGATTAGCGTTGCTAGGAATCTTTAATCACCATACTTAGTTAGGAACTGTTCTTGAAAAATGTTCCAACTGGTAATGGATCCAGAGGGCAAGGAAAAATACCAAGACCCAGTTGATCCTTGTAAAGTATAAGGGAAGATTCTAACAACAACATCCTCCTCTGTTACTCCTTTTAAGTTAACTACCAACATGAAATTGTTAATATGCTCATCGGCTTGTATTCCTGCATCTGGATTAAATATTGGTAACCATTTTTCAGGGTGTGCTGGCAATGGATGTAATGGTGCAGGCATCATGACTGCACCAAGATTATTCCATGGATTCTGAGCCATTGAAGAACCAATACTAGATGATATTGCCGATGAAATTCCAGATGTTTGGGAAGGAGATGATATTGAGGTTTGTTGAGGTTGGGATGTTGATGTTCCTGATCCTTGTTGAACAATAATGTGTAATGGAGGAGTGGATGGCTGACTTCACACCGGAGAAGATGAAATGGATGACGATGAGATAGTCTCACTATCAAATCCTTCAGTTGTCTTTCTTAATCTTTTCTTTTTAGGTAAAGGGAACTCTGGAGGTTCTATACCAAGTTTCCCACTCTGAAGTCTTGTGAGGTGGTGAGGTGGAATGAATTGCGAAGTCTCACTACCTTGAGATACCTCAGATTTATGTGGTGATATTGAAAAGCCTTGAAGTTTATGGATAAGAGATTGAACTTCAGGAGACTCAGGAGTTAATCGTTCTGGGGAATGTTGGGGTTGAGCAGTGGTAGTTGACTCCTTTTCTTCTCGTTTGAATACTGGAGTTCGAGTTTGCAAAGGAGAGGTTGGAGGTGAGGTGGAGGGAGATTTACTCTCAGAATGGGTTGTAGATTTGGGTTGACTCGCCATTCATAGTTCAGGCCCTCCTTCTAGTGCCAAAAATGTTGATGCCTCAAAAATCACTACATCAACATCAAGGAAAACCACCCGATCCGGATCTTAAGGCAACTCCTTTTCCGTTTGGTGTGGTGGCTCCGACTGGATATAATGGGACCAGTTTCCCAATGATTGGTAGATAGGATGGGTAAGTGGTTGATTTTCTATTATCTAATGATAATGGATGGATGTTTTATTCTAAATTGCAAAATAATAAACAACTAATCTATCCCAGGGGATTTCCAATCTAGTGTAAATTTTGATGATCTTTATTTACAAATAGGCATATTATAGATGACTCTATTGATAAACAAAGATGTTCATTCGTATGATAATTACTTTATTCAAATAGTTGAACAAAGTAATGATTTAAAGCAATATTGCACCATTCTTCCTATATCATTGACATAAGTATGGTTGAAAGAATAACATTCCTTAGACATTCAATAGTGATAAGTATAAAAACCGCTGTTAAAACACATACATATATCCAATGATAGCAAGATTAAATAAATGTTGATTCATATGAAAGAATGGAACAAAGACATAGATAATAGTACCATATGTGACTCGGATCCCTCCCGATATTAATCGCATTCAGATTCTGTCTTCTAGCTCAGAAATACTTTCACAAAAAGCAATAGTGCATATCTCATCAAAGCATTCTTCATTCAAATCCAGAATATTGGCCCAATCTTCATAAAAAAATATATCAGAAGCACAATAGTTCGACTTCTCGATCCATGTTTTATACAAAAATTTAGGACCCTTTCTAAAGACATGAAGGGGTCTATAAATACTATCTAAGCTAACTAATTATGAAATAAAAATGCTATTAGGTGGTATAACCAAATCATGAAAATCTCCTTGAAATAGATCTGTTTGCTGTCGGCAGCGTGATTCATTGTTTCGGTCGATCATCCTTTGGCTTGAGCTGGCAGATAGCAAGCATTGGTTGCAATTCTGGAGGGTGACTCAGACGAGAATGTAGTTGGGTTGAACACATCATGAATTTCGGGAATCATGTAACCGATTGCATCGGTTAAACATTTGAGTGCTTCTCTTTGACTATATGGTTTAACTAAGAAGAACCAAAAGGTATCCCAAGTTAAACTTTGGATGCTGGTGATTAACCTTTCCTTCTTTTCCAATTCTTGATTGCATGTCTGTTCCAATGCTATGGCTAACGACAATTTACCTAGAGTGCACTGTGAAATCAAATTAGACAGGTAAAGAGTATCATTGATTAACTCAATCAAATTATCGGTTGCTGATCTGCATCTTGAAGTCTCCCTTTCTGCCTTCATCAATTGTGATTACCATTCTAGGAAAAGAATCTCCTTGTGCGATTCTAGAATTTTAGGCAGATTCAGAGCTTGCCCTTCACTGGTTTTTTGCCAAGCAAGAAAGTTGGTTAAAGTTTCATCGGCCTGTTCCAAATTCTGTCTGGCGTTGACTGTTTTGTCAACCATTGATGAAGCAATCTCACAGAGGGGTTCAACAAGAGAAATATTATGAAATAGTAAATTTAACTGTTTAATCAATAATTTATTGATCTGGAGAGCCTCTGACCTGAACTCTGCTGGTTGAGGAAAACTCTTGAACTACTCTATTTGTTGTGATAATTGAGCAATTTTCTCATCTTTTGTTTTACTCATATGTTCATTCATTTCTTTCAGCTTGACCAATGCTGTTGATAGTTCCTTTTGTTTCTGCACTGCGCTTTGGTTTATCCTCTGCTTTTCCTTGAGAAATTGTTCATTTAGTTGGTTGTTTACTTGCTGGTGCATTGCTAACTACTGTTCCAACTGCTCTATTCTTTACTGTTTTTCCAATATCTGTGTCTCTAATGAAACAATTAACTGATCTTTTTCTTTGAGTAAATTGCTGACTTCTGATGCTTTATCCATGGTGGTTGCCGAATAAGCCCCGACGCATTGAGAGAGTTTTGTGAGGTCTTCGGAGGGATTGAATTGTTCTTTCCATACCACATCGACCATCTCTATTTGTGTAGATAAAAGGGAAGATTGATCAAGCCTTCTCTTTTTCCTTTGCCTTTTTATTATAGCCCTATGTTTAGGACTGTAAAAGATATCTAATGGTGGTATTTTGTTGGGTCCCTATAATACTAGTGATTACCCCATTACTATTGTAGTTATACCCCTTATTAATATTGTTGTGCCCCTATTGCCCCCATATTGTTAATTCTGTGCCCCATAGAATCCCTCTATTGTTATTTTTGTGGCTTTATATTATTATTGTTAGGTCGGCTGGTTTATATTGTGACTCCTTAGACTCCTATATATAGAAAGGAGGTTTTTTCATTTGAATCATCCAAGAATTGTTCATTTATGTAATGTAAGGAGGTTGCCCCCTCGAGAGCTGAAGATAAGGTGTTATTCTATCTTTTCATCTTTTTTGCTGGTTTTCATAACATTTGGTATCAGAGCTTTGGATTCTAGGGTTTCGCTGCTCCAAACAGGTCATCGTGGCATTTTCGCTATAACTTTGTTTCTGTGACGTTTCAAAAGTTGCAAAAAAAAACCCATTTGAGAAGAAATCGCGCTGAACCTTGGGTCTGAATTTCAGAGCTTTTCTCACGATATTTATGGAGATATGATCTGAGGAAGTTGGTATTTTTTGCAGACTCCTGAATTACATTCCAAACAGGTGACCTGGGGAAAATCGTCATAACTTTCTCTCTGGGGATCGGATTGAAATTTCGCAAGAAGGTCCAGAAAGAGCATGGAATGTAGTTTCGTTTGTGCAATTTTCAGCTCCAAAGGTCGAAACAGTGACTCGCGGCACGTCGTACAAGTTCGCTCTACTGAACTAGTCTATAATCAAGTCACTGTGGGAGATTTCACATAACTCTTCCTTGGAGAAACCAATTTGGGTGAGACTTGTGGCATTGGAAAGAGGACACAAAGGGCTACTACAAATCACAAATTCAGAACTAGATGATCGAAAAGTACAGAGATACATCAGAGGCAATATCAAGCTCCTACAAAGTGAAAAAAGGTGTGTAGATTTTCTTAAATTTTTGCTTAAGCTTGGTTTGAAAATTTATTTTGAAGGAAATCAAAGGGCATAATAGAGCATTATTATCGGTAACTGATGCCCCGAGGAAAGAAAATGCAAACACCTAGTAAGGAGCCTGGAAGCTCTAGCATGACTCATGAAGAAGAAGAAGAAATGCTATATGATATATCAAAATTACAAGAACTAGTGCAACAAGTGTCACTTGCACAAAAAGCAACAGAATCTAAGATGGATGGTTTAAGGAAAGATGTAGAAGCTAATATGGATGGTTTAAAGAGAGGCGTAGAAGCTAAAATTGATGGCGTGGATGATAAGATGGAAGAATTGAAGATAAATATGAATAAGTTGCTACAAGAAATGGTCAATAAGGGTAAAAGGGTACTAAAGGAAACTCATGATGAGAACAAAAGAAATGTTAATCATGATTCCATAGACTCTAATGTTGGATCAAAGACTCACCATATTCCA